>CM037791.1:548380-598380 GCA_021229015.1 Solen grandis
TCTTGAAAAACCCTTGAATTTGATGTCTGTCTTGAAAAACCCCTTGAAAATCACATATTGCCTTACAAACTTTTGAACAAAAAAAAAAATTATTGAAAAGTCTTGAAAAACCCTTGAATTTGAAATTACAAAATGATCATAAGAATTGTTTTTCAAGTTGTTAAAAAATTAGGTTTATCCCTTTCATGCCTTAAACTTTAAAGCATAAGTTGTGGTATAGTATTGATTTTAAGGCCTTAACCCTTTCCCTCATAGAGGAAACCATGAAAAGACCTATGCGAACAGCATAAAATCAGATCAGCATAAAACCAGATCAGCCTGCTAGTAACTCGCAGGCTGATCAGGTTTTATGCTGTTCGCTGCTCCTCAGTGGTCTGGAAATGAGGTTTTTGTAATTAAATTTGGTAAGGTTTAACTGTGGTTTTCTGCAGATCAGGCTTTATGTGGTACCTATTGAGTGTGTCAAAATGAGTCTATATGAGGGAAAGGGTTAAAAAAAACCTTGAAAAACCCTTAAATTTTGCTTCAGAAAATGTGTATGTAGCATGTTAAGATGAATTATGATGAGTTACTGTCATATCATACTTTCATTTGACTCTCCTTTGTTGTATACAGAGTCACACCCCCTTAATAACATTATGGAGGTTTTCAAGATATTTCCTCTGAATGCCAGAAGTTATTATGAGTAACATCAGTTCTCTCCCATACTGCTTACATAACTACAATCTTTGGATTTGTAAAAAAATTCAAAATTTCCTACAGGCATGGGCATTAATGTCAAATTCACACACCTAGAGAGACAGCAGTATGCAAATCTTAATTTTATGCTAACTGTATCTAATTTAAATTTAGAACTTAATTACACATTTGTGCACAGTTATGGCTTCTGTTTCTACACAATGGTGTGTCACTGGAGATAGGAGATTAACTCCAAAGTTTCCTTTTTGTACCTTAGAACTTGCTCTTTATGAAACTGGATGAATGAATTCTTCTGAATGCGTTTGTCAGACACTGGTTGAGTTTTTTTTGTGAACAGTTGGGGATCATTTCAATGGGTGAGGAAATGAATTTCTGGCATTCAGTTCTTACACCTCCTTGTGTGCAGCTTGTGTTTTATCATGTAAATCCTGCTTCAATGTAACCATTGATTTTGTCTAAGCCACAAGTTGACTAGAAGTTTTAGTGCAGTTTTTTTTTTTGCCATCTTTGTTATTATCAGCCTTAGCTTAGTACTCCTGGCATTATACTGAGAGCCATTTGTGGTTAATTCCATTTGCATATTGAATTAATCTAGAGAGGCAGAGATCATGCTTTAAGTAATATCCCTATATATAATATTGGATTAAATCTGATTTAAACCAGTATGCAAATAAAAAAGGCTCAGGCACCAGTTTCATCAACCATGCTTATAGCAATAAGTTATACTTTAATAATGTAGGAACAACTTTCATCATTCTTTTTTCTCGAATTGTTGATTGATTGATTTCTTTTAGTTTATCATCACTGCGATAGTATTTCAGTCATATAGCGACGTCCAGCTAATTATAGGTGGAGGATACCGAATCCGCTGAGACATCCGGGTAGAACCACCGACCTACCGCAAGCCAGCTGGAAGGCTTCCTCACATGAAAATCTAAATGACCCTGACTTTTTCTGTAATGAAATTACCCAGATATTTCCCTTTCTTTACAGTTTTTAAGACATGAATGCTTAACATCAAAATAACCCTTACCATAGTGATTTTGTTTTATTTGACTTGTCCTTTCTTTATTTTTATGCCTCCTGCATCGATAGATTGGGGGCATAAAACACAGAAGTCCTTCCACCTATAGCCTCCAAACTTCACAGATGCATGCACCTTGATAAGCTCTACCTGCCAAGTGACCTAGACCGTCAAATGACCTTGACCACCAAGTTCTAAGACCTCCTGTGGGGGCATTGGCATTCATTCAAATGTTGCGCTTGTTCACTGTACTGCTAGTTGTTTATTGGGGTGCTTACTTAAAATTTATTGACTAAAGAGTGAACAGTGCAGACCATGATCAGACTGCACAGATGTGTGCAGGCTGATCTTGGTCTATACTGGTTGCAAAGGCAGCCACAAGTGCCCACAGCACTGTAAGGGTTAATCATGTTCTTGTAAAGTTAAATGCTGGAACTAGAATATATGAAGGCTGCAAACAGTCTCTCAGTGCATCATGGGCTTTGATTATTATATATACAGGAGTGATGGATTGCATTTCTATCTGAGTATTACCGAGTATGGAATTGGAACCGTAGGCATACATGGAGTTATCAAGTTATCTGGAATGTGGTTGTTGCTCAGCTAATGTCTGACTTTAGGCAAGATAACCATGTTAGGATTCTTTATCAGCCTCAGTAGGAGGCTGCCATATTGGCAATACATGTAGCATCCATCCTAAGATAATTATTGTTAATTAGTGAAAGTTGACATTTAATTAAGCTTGCAATACTGAATTTAGGAAATATTTTCCGAAAGCAGTTTCCAGATGGGGATAAATCTTCGGTAAATACTATTTTTCCCCCTCTAGTCTGCCCAGTGTATTTCTGGTAAGGTTATATATGAAATAATTACATCAAAACTATGATGATGAGGTAGTTTGATTTTCAAGTCAAGCTATATATATTTGGGAAAAAGAATCCTTAAAATTCATGGTCTTCATATTGAAGGGGTCCTTAAGTGGAGATGGTCTTTAAATGAGGTTTTACTGTATTTTTTGCTTATTTCTGCACAAAAATAATTTTATGTTATCACTCACAATTGATTAATTAACCAGTCACTTTTGGGTGCCTGAACATAATGTAATAAACTTTAAACTTTAGAAAGAAAGGGGAGGTGATCTAGGGTCAAGGTCACTGTCACCAAAATTAGATTTTTTTTTTTCATTAAAAAAAACTTCCTATAGGAGCGAGGTATGATGATCAGATTTAGTAAGTAGATACATAATGGGAAGAGGAAGATTGGGATTGATTTTCAAGTCATTAGAATCAAGGTTAAGGTCACTGTTACTAAAAATAGTTTTGCTTTACACTTCAAAACCTGGTTTTGCGTCAGTTGATGTGTTTCTTGTTACTTCATGAAATTGAATGGTCCTAGGAGTGTCAATCAGCTTCAAATAAGATTCTTTCAATTTCTGTCGGAGAAGCCGCCTTCAGAAGCCTACTTTATTTCATTTGAGAAATTTGATCAGGTTATGGTTGAATTAATGTCCATGAAGAACTCTTATTTTGTTAACATGATGAGAAAGATTTTGGAACTGAGATATGGAGATATAGCACTGAATATCGCAAAATAATTGGCACAGGACAAATTTATACAGATTGGATTGCAGCCATGTTGGATATCTACCACTGGTATCAGCTTGTAGCCAGGGAATCACGTAATGTGACAGATTGTGTGTTTGCGTCCACTAATGATGTGTGCATGGCATGATTACATTGTCTGTGAGGGTGATATGGGCTCATCAGATGATAGGTTTCCTGCTAAAAAATCTGATTATCAGCTTTGGTGAAGGCTTGTGGGTGTTTTGCCTGACAGGCTTCCATTGTTATCCTCCAAGCCATATGACTTTGTCATGCATTGAGATATTTTTAAACCCAGAACAACTATTTAACATAATGATCATAGCTCAAAGGTCAAGTTTTTTAGGTATACATTGATATAAGAGACCTCATTAACTAAACTTTATACGGAAAAAAATCAAGGCATAAATTCACAGATGTAAGTATTTTCCAGTGATTTTTCTTTATAAAAAGAGTTGTGTTTTTATAAAGCAATGAAACGGGTCTACTTTCTTGATGTTTTATTGTGCAAATGAGACATTATTGGATACAGTCTAGAGCAACATACTCAGGACTATGATCAAAGTTGAGTGAAACAGGCACCAGGGTGGAAACTTCCCCATGCATTGAATAATTTTCAAATAACTTTATACAGTTTATTGTCATGACAGTCAGATGCATAACTCAGGTCTACAGCTCAAATTGTCAAGTCACAGTAAAGAATGGAAATATTGCTTGCATATAAACATCCTAAATTTTTTGAAGTTTTCATATCTCTTTTTAATTTTTCTCTCCAGATTTTCTTCAAACCATTAAGAGAAACAGTGAATGTAACTATGAAAAAAAGATGACGCCAGAAATGCAATTAGTCTGCAATGAATATCCTTTTTGTGAGAAGAATTCATTTTCACTAATTATCGTCACTCAGCCCACATAAACTTCGCTGACTACCACACTAACTGATGTTGACACCAAAATTCCATAGTCAAGTAATTTCTGCAAGTGATAATGGCTGCATTTACTTCATTGAATTGTCTAGGGAAATCAGCAATTATCTAATTCTGTAATAACTGTCCTATTTATGACTATGGGCAATCCATTCAGCATAGCCGACATAAGATACAGCTGGTGGGGAGGTAGCGGAAGGTCAAAGATTGGGACTAGACGTACGTGGGAAGATAATAGACAGTTTAATCTTATACACATGCACAGTTTGACAAAATGATATTTATGGTCACATTTGGTTTTGTTGGTCCTTGCTATAAGTGTCACACATACTGCCATTGTTAAAAAACTTTCAACCATAATGTTCCATGTAGGTGTTTTGCTGTCTTTCAAGTATTTTTTGTCAGTATAGGTCTATTGTGTTTTGTTATAATTATTGTACAGGCAAACATAAAAGGAAAATATGTTGGTCAATTGATTTTATTTTGTTGGAGTTGACTTTTACTGGTGTTGCATTTAAGTCATATTTCTATGTCCAGCTAAATGGTTTATTGAAAATGAAACATTCAGAAGAACTATTGCACAGATATTTTCTGTTTAATAAAATGATAACAACTTACTGTTCCATGGTTGCCAATGGCATTTCAGTCAGTTGGGGATTTAATACTTGAGATAGATATATATCGCTGCCTTACTTGGATATCATATGCTGTAGAGTACTGGCATCATATTACATCCAGTACTTGGCCACAACCCTTATGTTCTAAGCTTATACCTGAGTTCCTTTTTACGTTTTTCACCTAATTTGACGTCACAGCTGTGGATTCTTTGACCCGCTTTATAATGGGGTTTACATTCTTAAAAATCCACTTGACATTATAAGATATATAAATATGCAAATAAATCATCTTCGTAATGGATTGATAAACAATTGGTCCAAAGTAATGGCAAAAGTATTAAGATGCTGGTTAAGTCTAGAATTACTCTAAATACCTTTATGCTGAATAATATTTTCAAAAGAACTGTGACCTTGGCTTTTATGTGACCTTGATATTTAGGTGACCTTGACCTGTGCTAAATAAATGAATAAGACTACATTGTATTGATAAATTATGGTCACTGAAAGTTTATAGGGGAATAAAATTATAAAGTGGCAGTGTATAATTGTAACCATCATGCATTGCTTTACAGTGTTAGTAACCCTGGTACATGTATGCTGATAATTGTCAAAGTTAAATTAGTAGGTCAGATATGTTTAGGGAAATGTGTTACTATCAGATTAATGCTCACTTTGTTGAAGACTAACAAATCTGTAGTTTTCCATCTCTGATGGTTGATCCTGCAACAAGCAATCAAGATTGATTGGGTTTTAGCTAAGGTAAAGTCCCTGTAATGGTTTCCGCTACATTTCAGACCTCATGGCTTTTTTTCACTGAGTTAACCAAGGTTCCTAATGTTTCATTAGAGTACCTTGGTTGTCTTGGTAGAGATTCAGTGGTCAAAGGCGTAGCAGAACCATTGACTTTACCTCAACTGATTCCTCTCTACATGATAGTTTAATTGTTTTATTAGTAATACTTACATGCTGGTACCCTGCAATATATTAATATATTGAATTGAGTTTGCAGTAGTTGCATGTACAGGGAACCAGTCTTATGCATATAGAAAATAAATATATAAATTAATTTGCAGGGAACCAATAATTTTTTGTATTTTATGTCAATCAGCTCCAATATAAACAAGACTCACATACGGGGAAGGTTCCATTATAGATAAGACTTACATTTGGTGAAATATAGCCATTTGGCAACAGGTTCAATAGACAACAGTATAACTCTTTCCCTCATAGGGGAAACCATGAAAAGACCTATGCGAACAACATAAATTCAGATCAGCCTGCGAGTAACTCGCAGGCTGATCAGGTTTTATGCTGTTCACTGCTCCTCAGTGGTCTGGAAATGAGGACTTTATAATTAAATTTGCTAAGGTTTAACTGTGGTTTCCTGCAGATCAGTCTTTATGTGGTACCTATTGAGTGCGTCAAAATGAATCTATATGAGGGAAAGGGATAAACACGTGGGTGCTGGGCTGGGTCAGGTGACAATGAAGGATACACAAGTTGTCCAACAGAATTGTGGACTATTATCACTATGACATTGAATAAGAGGCTTAGTAAACATGGTTTTGTGTGTGTGTGTTTTTAATCCATTAGCATGGTTACAGATTACACAACTCAGTCTCACCTATCCTATATAGCTTAAGGTCAGTTATAAAATCTTGTATAAAGTAGGGACACGTTTTGCTATCTTTTTTTCACAAAGAATTTTATTATCACGGTCACATATTGATGTGTGTCTGCTTCATCACTTCATAATCCCCCGCAGACCATGGATGTATATACACTACTTGGAGGTTGCTTGTGACCAAATGAAGGTCCATCATCGGAACCCACGTTAATTCAATATGCTTTGCGATTAAATTGATCAGGGTAAGCAAAACTTCTCACTTATGAATTATGAATTAGGCATTTCATTTGATCTGTGGTGGAGAAAGCTGAGATCATTTGACCATTGAAATGGTGTGTTTAATAATATATATTTTTTTTTAGATTTTAAAGTTAACTTTTGCTTTTGTAATTTCTATGAGGAGTATTTAAATACTAGAAGATTTTTTGGTAGCAAGTTACTGATTAATATTTATGAAAACAAAGTTTTGTCAGTTGAATATCCTACAGTGTATTGGGTTGTGATAACAGCTATATCCTGTGGGTGTAAACAGTGAGGGATGCCATAACCTTGACATAAGTTAACTTGCTCAAGGTCACAATCACAGGCAGTAAAGCCAGTAGCCTTGACATTAGAAGCTCATGCGTTGCAGAAAGGATGCATGTGACAAAATGTGTTAGGACTTGATTAAAGTCTTTCATGCAAGGTCAAGGTCACAGGCTGTGTGTATGCATGTGCATGTGTGTGTGTGTGTTTGAAAGTGCTGTGTGGAGGGTATTCAAAGTGCTACGTGGGGGGTTATGCATGACCTTCAGTGATAGATCTAGTTTTCAGAGCAATGGGAGATCAGGGAGATAGTTGAGCCCATATACAGCATTGTGGACCTGACAAGGTACTCTGTATACCAGGAATATGGATATTTTCTCATGTTATTTCAGAACTCTTTTGAGAAGATAGACTGTTCTATCGTTGATAGGTTGTTTCCAGCATTGATTGTAGCTGGACACCAGTGGCAGTTGCTATTTATTGTCGGAATCTAATTATGATTACAGCACATCAATATCCTAATCAGATATTGAATGCCCTAATGAATATTGGTAAGGATTCTATTGTGTAGAACAAGGGATCACTTGAGATGGTTGAGGCCCATACAGAGTTGTGGAACACCATTGGCAATGATAGAGTGTGTAATGCAGGACCGGTCATTGATTCTGCTCTGGTTTGACATTGACAGGAAATGAATGGAGCTCGGCCAAACTTAAATACCATTTCACCCATTCTGATTGAGTGCTGACCGAGAAATGGACATGAATAGGCGATGTAATTGTGTACATCTGAATGGATTCTCTTAGAATTCGATGTAAAACACTCTATCCAGTATGTTGTTTTTTTTCTATCCTGGCTGTAACATTTTATTTTTCCTGTTTGAAGTGTGTGTGACGCAAGTTACTCACATCCTATACTACCCATTTTTCAAGCATCTGATCCTTTACTTTGAAAACCAAAGTACTTTCCAATGATATAAGAACTGTCAAATGATTGAACATAACTTAATATACATCACAAGTATGCTAAAATTTAAGCAAAAGTGTTGAACAAATCAATTATGTGTCAAAAATTAATAATTATGAGATACAATTATGGCTGACATGAAAAGACCATTGAACTATATTTCATATTCTGATGTGTTACTGTTTTGATCATGTGATCGCTTCCTGCGCATTTCCAAAGAGGACAAATAATAGTGTGTTTTGATCACATGATTAATTTGTTAATCAAGCGCAAAGTGGCTCGTAACATTTTTAGCTCACCTGAGCACAACATGCTCATGGTGAGCTTTTGTGATCGCCTTTTGTCCGTCGTGCGTGCGTGCGTGCGTCGTCAACAATTTGCTTTAAACAACATCTCCTCATGAACCACTGAAGGGATTTTGACCAAACTTCACAGGAATCATCCTTATGATGCCCTCTATCAAAGTTGTACAAATTATCCAGATTGGTTCAAAAAGTAGGTCACAGGAGCTAAAAATAGATTTTAAAAATGCAAACTTTGAAAATCTTTTCTGCAAAACTGCAAGGCCTAGAGCTTAGATATTTGGTATGTAGCATCATCTTATGGGACATTACCAAGATTGTTCAAATCATAGCCCTACGGTGATAAATGCCCCCGCACCAGGGGTTACTTGTTTTACATAGAGTTATATAGGAAAATCTTTAAAAATCTTCTTCTATGAATCCATAAGGCCTAGAGATTAGATATTTGGTATGTAGCATCATCTTATGGTTCATTACCAAGATTGTACAAATCATGACCCTATGGTGATAAATGCCCCCGCACCATGGGTCACTTGTTTTACATAGAGTTATATAGGAAAATCTTTAAAAATCTTCTTCTATGAATCCATAAGGCCTAGAGCTTAGATATTTGGTATGTTGCATCATCTTATGGTTCATTACCAAGATTGTACAAATCATGACCCTATGGTGATAAATGCCCCTGCACCATGGGTCACTTGTTTTACATAGTTATATAGGAAAATCTTTAAAAATCTTCTTCTATGAATCCATAAGGCCTAGAGCTTAGATATTTGGTATGTAGCATCATCTTATGGGACATTACCAAGATTGTACAAATCATGACCCTATGGTGATATTAATGCCCCTGCACCATGGGTTACTTGTTTTACATAGAGTTGTATAGGAAAATCTTTAAAAATCTTCTTCTATGAATTCATAAGGCCTAGAGCTTAGATATTTGGTATGTAGCATCATCTTATGGTTCATTACCAAGATTGTTCAAATCATAGCCCTATGGTGATAAATGAATCCGCACCAGGGGTCATTTTTTTTTACATAGATTTATATAGGGAAAACTTTAAAAAATTTCTTCTATGAATCCATAAGGCCTAGAGCTTAGATATTTCATATGTAGCATCATCTAATGGTTCATTACCAAGATTGTTCAAATCATAGCCAAACGGTGATAAATGCCCCCGCAATAGGGGTCACTTGTTTTACATAGAGTTGTATAGGAAAATCTTTAAAAATCTTCTTCTATGAATTCATAAGGCCTAGAGCTTAGATATTTGGTATGTAGCATCATCTTATGGTTCATTACCAAGATTGTTCAAATCATAGCCCTATGGTGATAAATGCCCCCGCAAGGGGTATTTTTTTACATAGATTTATATAGGGAAAACTTTAAAAATCTTCTTCTATGAATCCATAAGGCCTAGAGATTAGATATTTGGTATGTAGCATCATCTTATGGTTCATTACCAAGATTGTACAAATCATGACCTTATGGTGATAAATGCCCCCGCAACAGGGGTCACTTGTTTTACATAGAGTTATATAGGAAAATCTTTAAAAAAAATCTTCTACTATGAATCCATAAGGCCTAAAGCTTAGATTTTTGGTATGTAGTATCATTTAATGGTTCATTATCAAGATTTTCAAATTGATGGCCCTTTGGAGATAAATGACCCCGCACTAAGTCTTCTCCTCTGAAACCATAAGGCCCAGTGCTTATATATTTGGTGTGTAGTATTGTCAGGGCGAAAATGTTTAAGATTGAGTTATATCAGAATTCATGTCTGTTTAAAAACCTTGTAATCAGTTGTAGCAATGGTACTCAGGTGAGCGATTCAGGGCCATCATGGCCCTCTTGTTTAGATAGTGAATATAAAATTTTATTTATTTTACGATGTTATAAACCATGAAAGTATCTGAGGTAGACAATTTAAAGTTCAATACAAACATACTAATAATCATATCAAGCTATCAACCTCAGATACCTCCATTGGTTATTTTAACACCACAAAGTTATTTATGACCCAAACAATGTACAAGCTGCTTTGCCTGTAACACTGCATGGCCATTACAGTGTTTGGCAATTGCATAGTTACTGCAGCAGTGCATGGTCAAGCTAGCAGTGGATATTAGATACACATGCTTTGCAAATGACTGGTGAGTTTGGACTAAGCACATAAATTTAAGTCACACAGCGGAATGGTAAAGTCTTGAAGGCTGCGCACATCAAACCCTCTTTCACTTAAACACTCACGATTCTAGTGCCGCAGTGTTTTGATTTCTCTTTTCAATCCTTCCTATTGACTGAGTTTAGTAACACTTTCACTTTGAAAGCAAATGATCAATGTTTTGATTGCAAATTGTTAAAGATAAAAACAAAAAACAGAAATCTTTGTAGTTCTTGTTTTTTATGAAGCATCTGTGAACTTAAATTAACCATGCGAGAGCGGAAGGTTGTGGGTTTGATCCCTGGCCGAAACATTCCAGTCATAAAAAATGGTACTGGTATAGCTCCCTTGCTTGGCACTCAGCATGTTAGGGTAGTTCCAGGACTGGTTGGCCAGGTGTCAGGATAATGTAACTAGGTGTGTTATCATGCCACGTGTCTAAGGCATGATACTGCCGTGCGGCAGCACTATATCTGTCTCATGTAGACATTGTCTCCAAAATGACTGAAATATATTAAACCCAACAAACAAATCAACTATGGTCTACTTTGTTGGATAATGATAATGACTGACAGTGTCTACAACTATGGTCTACTTTGTTGGATAATGATATGACTGACAGTGTCTACAACTGTGGTCTACTTTGTTGGATAATGATATGACTGACAGTGTCTACAACTATGGTCTACTTTGTTGGATAATGATATGACTGACAGTGTCTACAACTGTGGTCTACTTTGTTGGATAATGATATGACTGACAGTGTCTACAACTATGGTCTACTTTGTTGGATAATGATATGACTGACAGTGTCTACAACTATGGTCTACTTTGTTGGATAATGATATGACTGACAGTGTCTACAGTATGATGCCTATTTTGTGGAAGCTGTATATGTTCAGACAAAACAGACTAATTAGCTAATAGAATGGAAAATGTAACAGTTGAAAAAACAACAAATTTTGCCCATAGCGAAATTTTGTGTCTGTTTTGAGTGCAGCTCAAGTAAAAAGTCCATCTCAAGTCTCCAGTGACAGAAAAGATTATTGCTTGAATGCAAATTTTGCTGTATTATTTGGCAGTATACAAAATCTTCAAAGAAATTCATAAAGAAAATGTCTTATAACACATCTTGAGCTAAACAAGGTCTGGCAAGTCCAATCACAAAAAGTGTCAATGGGATTCAACAAAGAGCCACAGTTGCCATGGGAACAATATTAGATATCTGGTACCATCAGATTGTTGTTATGAAAGTCTGTCTTGGTACTGCCTGTGTGGGGATCAGAGTTTGATATTCCAGTCTATTCTGTCTACACAGCTGGGATACAATGACTTTGAGGGTCCACATCCCAGAGTTTGCGTTCTGCGTAATCCGCTGGCCTACTTTCATATGCAGATATGTCTGGGAAGGGTGGAACAGTCCTGCCATGCCACATTGGTTCTCCGTTATCTGCAGGGGCACAGTCTGTAGGAATTGCTGATAGGGCTTTCTGAATAGTTTTTGTCCATTATTAGTGTGGCCATCTGCATCATTGCAGGGCTTGACCAGACAGCCTGAGTCTGTGATTTGGTCCACCATGCAGTCCTTGCATTGATAATGACGTGGCTAGGAAAGGTTTTGTCTAATCATACTGGAAAGGTTTCTGTACATTGCCGCTGCATTGTTATACACTGTATATAAGGTCCAAGTAAAGATATCGCATTACCATCTCCCACAAATGTAATAACTCTCTATGGTAACTTAAACTAATTCCAAAATATAGATTTTTGGGTCAAATGTTGGTCTGTTCAATAACAAAAGAGTGTATTATGATGGATCTATGCTGCTATAATTGTCATGAAAGTGATATTTCATTGTTAATTTTTGTAAGAACATTACAGAGTGAGTTTAAATTTTCTTCTTTTCTTTGAGCTTCTCATGAGGCATTTTCTCCTGAAAGTTTCTTAAAAATAAGTTAAGTCTTTATATAAAGAGGATAACATATTAGGTACATGTATAAACCTGAGTCTTCCATATGGTCCACATAAATGAACAATGTTTATACAGCAAAATTATACCAAACAGTATATGAAATAACAAACAATATTAAAAAAAAATACAGTTTTCCCCAAAATTAACCAAAATGTAGTCCTTTTCCAGAATTCAAGGAAAAACAACAAACAAAACAAAAAATCAAATGATAATAAGGCCCATGACACATCATTATATAATAAAAGGATGCAGTGGTGATTTTATAAGTCAGTCTGTTAATTTGTTTGAATAGTCTTATGGTAATCCAGGGTTGCCACATACCTTGAAAAGTCAGGGAAAAATGAAAGTCTGAGTTGATGTTTTGAATTTTTCAGTGGCTATGGCAGTCTTCAAACAGTATTTATAAGTATTACTTTCAAACATTGATTATTTAATAATATAAAAACATTCCTAAGCATGAAACCTTAAAAGGTTTGGGATGTTAGACTGATAGGTTAAGTCAACTCACTGAGATTTTATTGTGTACACTGTTTATCAGAGTTATTTTTGTTGAGTTAAATGTTTTAACATTAGAGGTGTATGACATGACTGTATGTACATGTATAATCATGATGATTTTAAATGCTGTTGTGACCATTTATGTTGATATAGTGTCCATAGCTTACATGTAAATGTTGCTTAATGTGTAAGATTGACTGAATATTACTACCTTGTAAGAAAATCATTTAATAGTATCTGTAGATTTTATTTATATTTGTAAGGTTATTATTCTAAAACAATAAAAATGTAGATGGGAGGATTGGACGGCTGAAGGGGAGGAGGAGGCCGAAAAATTGTGGTTGTATTGGTCAGTGAAAAGTAGGGCTGAGTCAGGGAAAAGTCAGGGAATAGTCAGGGAATTTTATTTCTTCAGCTCTGTGGCAACCCTGTAATCAGTTGAATGGAAAACATTTGATTTGATGTTTGTCAAATTATTTACTTGATTAGATTCAAAGATCTGGTTGAATTTGAAGTTTCATTTCCATTTTCTAAAAGCCTTTGCTGATGCACTTTGAAACACATTAAACATTTATTACAGTGTTAATATCATCTAGCACTTTCTTAAGATCCCAGTATCTTTATTAAAATGCTATTAGATAATGATCCAAGCTGGAATTCAACCAAAAATACCAATTTTATGAAATATTTAAGAAAATGTCTAAGTTGATATAAATTTTAAGCTTAATAATATATAGCAATATATGTATAGGAAATCAGATATTTTGGTATTTTTATTACAGAAACAAGAATAATGAAATTTGCCTCTATGAATTTAAGTATTTATGAATTTAAGTACTAAATATGGTTAATAGAATTCAAGCCTGAAGATTGGTGGGAAACAAACAGGCTCCCTAGTTTTCACTTTTAATATGCATTTCGAGGAAAATGCTATTACATAATAAATGATTATTGACTGTAAAATAGGAAGTAAATCCCAGCTCTGTTGATGGATTGCATTTCCTAATGAAGTTTTCTGTTTTCTATTAATGATCTGTTTGTAACAAATAGGTAATGAAGGGAATACATTGATTATATGATATGCTTTCTTTTCTGCTGTCTGCATGCCATGGAGTGAAAGCTTCATTTGGTTCTTTATCTGACAAGAATGGATGGATATCCCAGAAGAACATTGTGAGTGTGTTAGACTGGGCCTCCATTGCTTAATAATCATGGTTCGCAGCTCGCTTATATAATCATATTGATAATCACATTGTCCCTCTGCACTACTGCCCTGGTCCCATGATCTCGAAAATAATTATGTAGGTACTGATAGCATGGTTTGAGTATGAAAATCATTCTTTTAGTTCTCTCTCTCCCCACCCCTTGAGAATTCTGGGCCTGGTCTGCTAACTCAATTTTTTTGTATGCGTGAGGAAGCTTTCCAGCTGGCTTGATAGGTCGTATCACTTGTATATAGCTGGAAATTGCTATATTACCAAATAACAAGAATAAGGATGTATAGTTCATGATGTTTCCCCACCCATTTATTTAGAATAGAAACATATGTGTAATGGCATGTCTTTTTGATGGAATGAAGCTAGAGCTGGTCCCAGCGGCTGTGTTGTGAGGGTATATGTCCTGTAATTGGGAGGCCTTGGGTTCAATCCCCATCTGTGAGTCACATAAAGAAAGTTCTAGCATTATCTCGGATGTGCTTGGTGCTCAGCACACATTAGGGTAGTTCCAGGACTGATTGTCCTTGTGTCAGGATAATGTAATTGGGTGTGGTAGCATGCCACTTGTCTTTGGTGTAATATAGCTGTTAAACAGCACTGTATGTTTCATTTAGACAAAGTTCCAAATAGATCAAAATATTGTTGGTAGGAAATAAAGCCTAAACAAAACAAAAAAAAAGAAAAGTAAACTAAACAAAAAAGATCAGTTACTTATCATTTGGCAGTCTAATGATGAAAATTTACATTAAGATAATGGTTTATAAAGTTCATTATAAGGAAATGCATTTTACAAAAAAGGCAAATGCATTATCATATGCATATGTTTACTATAGGATCAAACCAAAACCTTGAGGCTTTTTGAGAATATTTTCATTTGAGGGAGAAAAAAGAAAGCAAAGCTGGGTGACACTGTAAAAAGCCATGGTCCTTATTGTTATTCATGAATAATCCCATCTGAACCTACAAGGAATATAAAGCGGAAAAAAAAACCCCACAATATTCTGCCATACAGCGTATTGATCATAATGAATGACATGTATATGTTCCAATAGAATGCCTTCAGTACTGCTAGTGTTGCTTGACACCAAAGCTGGTGGTGATTTACACATAGCTACAGGAATTACATATAGTTCTCAGTGTCCCTTGTGGACCATCCAGATCAGAACGACTTCTATGTTGTCATTAATTACTGGTCCAGGGAGGTCCACTATGTGGTCTTGATCTGCTCTATCTTTCATTGTTAATCTGATGTTGCTCTGAATTTTTTTATATAGGGAAGAAACACTGTACAGTAGATGATTAGTGTGTTTTATCTGAATATTGTCTTTTTTTGTTGGCCATATAATGCAGGTGTCAAAGTAGTCTCAGGTTAACTTCGACAATGACTCAAATAGTAAAAGATCCTGACAGTTTATTACTATAGGAAGTATGTAAGTAAAGACTATTATACTAACTATAAAAATATAGACCAGTAAAATTACTATATCTAAAATGTCAAACACACTAACTATCTAGCTAAAGACCAGTAAACTAGCTATAACACTATAGACCAGTACACTTACTATATCGATCACTATAGACCAGTACACTTACTATATCACTATAGACCAGTACACTTACTATATCACTATAGACCAGTTTACTATATTACTGTAGACCAGTACACTTACTATATCACTATAGACCAGTTCACTATCTATATCACTATAGACCAGTTCTCTATCTATATCATGTAGACCAGTACACTTACTATATCATAATAGACCAGTACACTTACTATATCACTTTAGACCAGTAAACTTATCTATATCACTATAGACCAGTACACTTACTATATCACTATAGACCAGTTCACTTACTATATCACTATAGACCAGTACACTTACTATATCACTATAGACCAGTACACTTACTATATCACTGTAGACCAGTACACTTACTATATCACTGTAGACCAGTACACTTACTATATCACTGTAGACCAGTACACTTACTATATCACTGTAGACCAGTACACTTACTATATCACTATAGACCAGTACACTTACTATATCACTTAGACCAGTTCTCTATCTATATCACTATAGACCAGTACACTTACTATATCACTATAGACCAGTTCTCTATCTATATCACTATAGACCAGTACACTTACTATATCACTATAGACCAGTACACTTACTATATCACTGTAGACCAGTACACTTACTATATCACTGTAGACCAGTACACTTACTATATCACTGTAGACCAGTTCTCTATCTATATCACTATAGACCAGTAGACCAGTCTACTAATATCACTATAGACCAGTTTCACTATCTATATCACTGTAGACCAGTACACTTACTATATCACTGTAGACCAGTTCTCTATCTATATCACTGTAGACCAGTACACTATCTATATCACTGTAGACCAGTACACTTATCACTGTAGACCAGTACACTTACTATATCACTGTAGACCAGTACACTTACTATATCACTGTAGACCAGTTCTCTATCTATATCACTGTAGACCAGTACACTTACTATATCACTGTAGACCAGTTCTCTATCTATATCACTGTAGACCAGTACACTTACTATAACTACATCACTATCATGTAGACCAGTTACCTTCTATATCACTTAGACCAGTACCTACTATCACTTAGACCAGTATCACTTACTATATCACTATAGACCAGTACACTTACTATATCACTGTAGACCAGTTCTCTATCTATATCACTGTAGACCAGTTCTCTATCTATATCACTGTAGACCAGTACACTTACTATATCACTATTAGACCAGTTCTCTATCTATATCACTGTAGACCAGTACTTATCTATATCACTGTAGACCAGTACTACTTTCTGTAGACCAGTAACTTACTATATCACTTTAGACCAGTACACTTACTATATCACTTTAGACCAGTACACTTACTATATCACTGTAGACCAGTTCTCTATCTTTATCACTGTAGACCAGTACACTTACTATATCACTGTAGACCAGTTCACTTACTATATCACTGTAGACCAGTACACTTACTATATCACTATAGACCAGTACACTTACTATATCACTGTAGACCAGTTCTCTATCTATATCACTGTAGACCAGTACACTTACTATATCACTGTAGACCAGTACACTTACTATATCACTGTAGACCAGTACACTTACTATATCACTGTAGACCAGTTCTCTATCTATATCACTGTAGACCAGTACACTTACTATATCACTGTAGACCAGTACACTTACTATATCATTGTAGACCAGTACACTTACTATATCACTGTAGACCAGTTCTCTATCTATATCACTGTAGACCAGTACACTTTCTATATCATTAGACCAGTTCTCTATCTATATAACTATAGACCAGTACACTTACTGAAAGTCAGCTTTTTTATCAGATATAACTTCTAGATTAGCCTTAACTTAATGATCTTTTTTTAACAAGCTCTGAAGCTAAACTCTAATTTGTTCTAGTGTCATCTGGTCTAATTGGAACTTGTTCAGTCAGGAGATTAAGTACTACATGAATGTGTAGCTCAAAGCACTGTTTAATTTCATGAAGGCAGAGTTGCTTTGTATGGATTTCTAGAAACTTTACTGAGGCAGTTATTTCTCTCTAATGAAATACAGTGTAAAAGTAGGTGGCAGATTTGTAGGAGACAAAAAATGTCAAGTTACTTGTTTTACTTCCTCTACAGAAATTAAGTTTGTGACTGCAAATACACCAAATTGAGAAACAGTAAATAATTGTTTTTATTTTGTTTCAAGAACATGTGAGCCTTGATTAGGTGATGTATTTGTAAAAAGAAAAAGAAATATGTTTATATTCATTGTAATTTAAATTGATAGTTAGAAAAATACAATTGATACCTTTTATGGCGTTGCTGGTACTTTTTAACCAGATTTTCAAAGAATATCCTGGTTATTAGAAAGGGGTACATCAGTGGGTGGGTGTCAACTTTTTTTTTTCTGTCAGATATCTCCTGTTAAAATAGAGATACCGTTTCATACTTGGTAGTTAAATACCTTATGAGAAGAGGAAGATTGGGGTTGATTTGCAGGATGATAGGGTCAAGGTCAAGTGTTACAAAAATTAGATTTTCATTTCTAACTTCTTTTAGGTCTAAGGTATGATGATCAGATCTAGAGATTAAGGGTTAAGGTCACTGTTACTAAGAATAGTTTTGCTTGCTTAGGGCAACACTTGAAAACCTTGTTTGTGTCTTTTTTTTTTAATTTCAGTTAAGGTCGAATTTAGATCTGAGCTTTTTGTTATAATTTTTTTAAAAAAAAAAATTGCTGAATTAGGGCATCTTAAATACTGGAGAGAATATATATTAAGAAAGAAATGGCAGAAATCTGTCAAACCGAGATAGGTTTTCTGTGAAATATTGAATAGTTTGAGGCATTTCTCTCATTAAAACATTTCCCTTTTAAATATTTAAAACACTTCTATATATACAAGCATGAGGAACTGGAAATAGTCTTATTTTTTGGATTATAATAGACAGTATGCAAGAAACATGAGGAATTTTGGCTCAGCATGGCTGTCACAAGTAGACGTTGGAGACACATCATTGTTATTGCACTGTCAGCTAAGCACATTACGTTCTTACTTTATGCTATCCAATATGATAAGCTTTACTACCAAACAGTTACGTCATTACAACAAAAAATATTCTGAGCTGAATTAACACGACTTGTCAGAATATTTCTCCTGAAATGCAGTAAGAGAGGAGTATATATATCATTTTGCAATGCAGTTGTTTCACAGAGTTTTTGGTGAATGGCAAAATTTATATCCTTTCCAGAGTCACATTCTGTACCAGTTTCTAACAATAATTTAGGAAGGGTGTCATTATCACTATAATAGAAGAAATTCAGTGCTGTTACCGCAAGTCAAACATGTGTATTTTCCACAACATTGTGTTGTTTAAAATAATTCTGCGTTGCCAATTAAGTACCATTAAGGACAAGAAAAATGTGGAGGAGAAAGCTTAGATGAACCTTTTAAAAAGTGAAAAGGGAGTTTTTAATGATTCTGAAATAGAACATGGAAGACTTGTTCTTCTTCTAGTTCATGTTGAACTGCATCAGAGAGGAGTTAATTGAATGTTTGATACAGAGCCACCAGTTTTTATATAAATTCTAAAATTGCAATATGATTTTTTTGCAAAGTTTAGATGCAACATAACATTGGGCCACAGTATAACACAGATTATTACTTTATGTCACTTAGTATTGACTTTGGGTCCAGTTTTGGGCCACTTTATATATACTGACTTTTGCACTGTAATGGAATGTATTATAATGGATCCACTCTGTAACTTTACATTTATAATTTTTACATTTGTAAACATACACACATTTTTTCTTTAGTAAAAGAAAAACAAACATTTTGAACCTTCAGAACATGTACTACCCAGGATGTGGACAACCAAAATTCCTGTGTAAGAAATGAAAAAGTAATTGAAGACACCATTAGCTGAGAAAATAAGCTATCCCCAGATAGATGGCTCCAGACATGCCTGCATTAAGAACAATGTAAACAATGTAATTTGGTTCTAGTCCTTTATCATAGATTTTTATCTGCAGTAGTCTTGGATAGTTGCTTTTGGGTTGTAAATCTTTATCATAGAGTTTTTGCTATAGAAGTCTTGGATATTTACAATTTTTATACAAAGGGTCAATATATGTCTGATTATGCAGCGTCCAGGTTCACAAAAAGTTTAACATCTTCTCTATTGTTGAATCAAGGTTTTGTGGTGGAGGTATTCATCAACTTCAGTAATAGCTCTTGTTGTATTATGTTTATTGTTTAATCCTTCACCTCATAAATATTCATGTAAAAGTTAATGTCTTACGAAATGGTATATGAAACGATTGATTTCATGTGTGCAAACAGAGCAGACCATAATCTGACAGCTCCTGCATAGAGCTGGGTCATTGCTATTTGCCAAAGCATCAAAATATGTCTTTGTGAAACAAAGGGCTTATAATGTCAAGGCCATTTTTCCACTGTACAAGAAAGAAAATTGCAGCAGTCTATGTTATGTTCAGTGCAGCTATTGGTTTGATTAACTTATTCTGTAGAATTTGATCATCCTGTTTTAGATCGCTGTACTATAACCATTGCTACTCTGCCAAATAGAATTAAATGGATGCTGATGAACATCGTAGAGATCCTAATGAAGTTATTGTTTCTCTCACATGACAGTGCCATTTGTCTCCAGGCTACATGGTGTTGCCTCCATTTCTGTCCATAACTTTATAAAAGCAAAAATACTCAGTTTTTGTCTTCGTATTTTATGACTTGACACAGCTTGATTAAATTTTTGATTCTTGTATTTCAGATGACCTGGCACAGTGCAGTTACTGATCTATAATCAGCACGAGCAGGAGCTACCAAGTGGATACAAGAGAGACAACTCTAAAATTCTAAATATAGTAACAAAGGGAAGATAACTTTGTGGTGTGGAAAATTAGGATAATACAGGATTATCTATCTAGTGATTTACCCTAATCTATTAGAGAAAGAGTAGGACTATACAAACATGGCGTTTATTGCAAAGCAAATGGTGGGCAACCAGCTGAAGTCAGTGAAAGGTCTGTATTTTTTCTTTAAATATTTCATTATTTTTTTATTAATCCCCACATTTGAATTGTTTTTTTTATTTTGTGTTTTTTTTTTGTTTTTTTTTTTCAGTCTTGTGATTTACATTATTTACTTTGATAATTTTTTTCTATTTGGTTACTGATGATTTCTAGCAACATATACAGTAATTGTACCTTTTTTTTCATTTCAATATTTTCATTTATTTGTTGTGTGTGAAATGACATAATGCACCTGTCAGTGTTTTGTCCCAGGGTGGAGGCATTAGGCATACATGAGGCTTTTGACAGAATACTGTGCCAGTGACAGGTGGGAATTTGATAGACAAAATGGTACTGGGTCTTAGATGATAAACTTTAGTAAGCATATAATGTAGAGACTTTCATAAATTGCCAATGATAAAGGGTTGGGATTTAGACTCAAAAATATGAAAAATGTAACATTCCCCCAAGGTCATGCAGCCAGAGAGCTCTCTCTGTTTTGTGGGAACAGTACCTCTACCTTCAGGAGGAGGATTTTTTGTGTTGTTTTCTTCCTGTAGGGAGAATTTTAGGCAATTCTTGCTGCACATTCATTTATTATCATATTGATAAATATGTACAGTATAGTTCCTGTTTTGTAGCTTTATTGGGTTAAACTGAAATGGAAATCAAATGATATTCTGTACAACAATCTACCACATTAAATCCTTGTTATTCCTAATTATGAGTTCTTACAGTTTTTGATTGTTGGGGAAATTTTACTTGAAAATTGAGGGAAAAACATACTTTTTGGCTGGGGGAATGGTCGCCCAATATTGGCACTAAATAATGGAGATTGAGAGCCCTGGCAGCCCGCCGCTGACTACCCCCAACCCCTTGGGCAAAACCTTGATATAAGCATAATTTCTTTTATCTTGTTTATGATTTTATTTGAATTAAGCTGTTGTTAGTGATGTTGATATTGTTGTTATTTACAGATTCTATTGTTGGTAAATATGTAGTTTGTATATTTGAATGAAATCAGAATGCTTTGCAACAGTTACTAATTAACAAGCACTTATTCCATAAACAATACTTAGCAATAAGAAATACTTCAAATCTTAGATAAGGTAGGATACATTCAACCAATTTGTTTTTACAAAATAATGAAATGAATAACTAAATTGACATATTATTTGTTATCGCTCTCCCTCATATAGACTCATTTTGACGCACTCAATAGGTATCAAAATCAAGTTACTCGAGGCTGATCTGGTTTTATGCTGTTCGCATAGGTCTTTTCATGGTGTCCTCTATGAGGGAAAGGGTTAAAAAAATCAAATATTTTTGTATGTTTTATAAGGGAGAGAAGAATAATGAAATATACTCTTGAGTGTGTAAACCTTTAGTTCATATGGACACCTTTTGATGCATTGGCAAACAGAGGAGACCCTGATCAGACTGCAGCTCCTTTCAGAAGCTGTCTGACCAGGGTTTTCTGATTTGCTCATACAATATTGACACTCAGATTCTAATGTATCCAATGAATATTCATGAGGTAAATTCTTTGTGCTTAGTATTGTTGATGGAGTTATAATTATAGGAATGATACGGTATTTACTAATGGTACCTAATACTGATGTTATATGCTAATGGCCCTGATGGTAGTTGGAATATTATTAAATACAGCTAATACTTCTACTGCTAGTGGTGCTGACTATACTATCAGTACTTTCAATACTACAATTACTACTCTTGCTGCAGATGCTACTTCTGTTACTGCTGCTACTACTACTACTACTACTAATGCTGCTACTTTTTATATTTGATCACTATGAATGCTACTATAACTTAGAATGCTTATGCATTTACACTACTTTACAGACAGTAATGAGATTTGGACCCTTTTATTATTTTAGGCAGTCTAGTATAAACATAGTAAGGACCCCAAATATAGCATTACAATTATAATGAAGCTGCTGTAGTCAGGGGGCTCAATGTAGTTGAAGGCTGTCAAGTTGACACCTTTGCAGCAATACCATGATCTGTTGCGATATGTGAAGAGCATAAAGAAAAATATACCATAATATATTACCATATTTGGTCATTCTCTAATCAAGAGCTGTTTCAAACAAAAAATAAACAAAAATATTCTTTTAAGGAATACTGCAAATGCTCTGAAATTAAGTATGCCACATTTCTTGAGACATCAGGAATGATCTCCCATGACATGGACTGATTGCTTTCAATTCTAACTTGAATCTTGGACTTTAGATGCAAAAATGCTGGCAGCATTAAATTTGCATAGAATACTAGCAAACCTGGTATGTTCATTTTGAAATGAACAATATTAACTACATTCTGACAGTATAATCGCAATATACTGGTATATTACAACAGCAGACATAGCAGTCAGAACTAATGGTTACACATTCTTCTAGTATTGGTTCTTCAAGTATCATTATTGATAATATAAGACACATGCGATGGGACTCCACCCAAATCCTAATAGGCTTTCCTCATCTGACTGCAAGGGTCACACAGTAGACTGGACCTACATTTTTAGCTCACCTGAGCACAACATACTCAAGGTGAGCTTTTGTGATTTTGCGTCCGTCGTGCATCGTCAATTATTTTCTTTCAAACGACATCTCTGAAACTGATGGACAGAATTTGATTAAACTTGGCAAGAATGATCCTTGGGTGAACCTTCACATAAGATGCTTAAATGAACTTGATTCATATAGAACGCTGGTTGCTATTGAAATGGAAAGAAAAAATTTATGAAATCTTTAAAAATCATATTCTTTTAAACTACTGACCAGATTTCAAAATGTTTTTGAAAAGTGTTCCTTGGGTAACCCTCTAATAAGATTGCTAAAATTATTCTGATCTGTAAAAAAAACATGGCCGCCAGAGGCGGGGATAATTTGCCTTAAGTGTGAAATCTGTAAACGACATCTCCTGAAACTGCTGGAACAGAATTTGATAAAACTTGGCAGGGATGACCTTTGGGTGAACTTTCACAAAAGTTGCTAAAATAAAATTGATCCATGTAGAACTCTGGTTGCCATGGTAATGTAAAGAATAAAATAAAGAAATTTTAAAAAATCTTCAAAACTACTTACTAGATTTCAAAATGTTTTGGTACAGATGTTCCTTGGGTAACCCTCTACCAAGATTGCTAAAATTATTCGGATCAGTTAAAAAAAAAAACATGGCCGCCAGGGGAGGAGTTGCATAAAAATTGCGGAACCGTCCATAGCAGAGCAATCTTAAACCCACCTATTACTTTTTGTTAAGGAATTATTTTCCTTTCATTGCTAGGCTAACCCGTGTGGCCTTTTGGTCAGCTACTGGTCTTAACATATCCCATATCCCAGTGTAGTGGTAGAATAATCCAGTATCTCAATATGAATATTTCTGTAAACATTCAAAAACAGTCTTGCATGTATGTGTTTACCAAGATATTTAACCCTTAACCTGCTGAATTTCTCAAATGGACTTAGCCGGCACGTTTTTTTGAACTGTCCATTATCAATTTTAGGGATAAAAAGATGAAAACTTGTAGTTGGTCAGCCAACAGTAAAGAGCCAGGCCAGCCTGCACAGATGTGCAGGCTGATCCGTGCAGGCTGGCCTGGCTCTTTACTGGTGGCAAAGGTTTGCACTTACGGTTCCAGCAGGGTAAGGGTTAAATAATTCAGTCAAAAAACAACTAATAATTTAACTCTTCAAAATTGTTGCTAGGTCCACTTAATATAATAACTAACTCTTCAAAATTGTGCTAGGTCACACTAACTACTAATAATTTAACTCTTCAAAATTGTTGCTAGGTCCACTTACACTACTAATAATTTAACTCTTCAAAATTGTTGCTAGGTCCACTTACACTACTAATAATTTAACTCATCAAAATTGTTGCTAGGTCCACTTACACTACTAATAATTTAACTCTTCAAAATTGTTGCTAGGTCCACTTACACTACTAATAATTTAACTCTTCAAAATTGTTGCTAGGTCCACTTACACTACTAATAATTTAACTCTTCAAAATTGTTGCTAGGTCCACTTACACTATAATAATTTAACTCTTCAAAATTGTTGCTAGGTCCACTTACACTACTAATAATTTAACTCTTCAAAATTGTTGCTAGGTCCACTTACACTACTAATAATTTAACTCTTCAAAATTGTTGCTAGGTCCACTTACACTACTAATAATTTAACTCATCAAAATTGTTGCTAGGTCCACTTACACTACTAATAATTTAACTCTTCAAAATTGTTGCTAGGTCCACTTACACTACTAATAATTTAACTCTTCAAAATTGTTGCTAGGTCCACTTACACTACTAATAATTTAACTCTTCAAAATTGTTGCTAGGTCCACTTACACTATTAATAATTTAACTCTTCAAAATTGTTGCTAGGTCCACTTACACTACTAATAATTTAACTCTTCAAAATTGTTGCTAGGTCCACTTACACTACTAATAATTTAACTCTTCAAAATTGTTGCTAGGTCCACTTACACTACTAATAATTTAACTCTTCAAAATTGTTGCTAGGTCCACTTACACTACTAATAATTTAACTCTTCAAAATTGTTGCTAGGTCCACTTACACTACTAATAATTTAAGTCTTCAAAATTGTTGCTAGGTCCACTAACACTATAAGATCAAAATGAAATTTTGACATTTTTTTGTTGTTGTCCCTTTCAGGCATGGGTTAATGTCAGTTTTAGAAAAGAATTTAGCAAGCAAAATGGTTATAAACAAAATAAAGATTAAAAAAAAATGTCTGTGACTAAAATATCATTTGGAGGAGTTTTTTTCAACCTACAGTGTTGCAGTTAGGCTATATATTTTTTGATTTACTAAATATTATAAATATTTAAAGTTCTAACTAAAAATATGCAAAACGCAAAAAAAAAATCTTATAAATATACGCAAATATTTTTCAAAATTTATTTGTAACAAAACCCAATTACAATCCATTTCTGTTTATTCTGTTATCATTTGAGTAACATTACTAATATCCCAGCAGATATCAAGAGTAACATCTAGTACTACACACATTACAGTATTGTCACATCCTGCAAAGAAAGAATTGGTTGTCCCTTGATATCAGTTAGGTTATCATTTTATCATCATGTTTATCATTCATCCTCTGATCTCAAGATTTTGTCTACCACAAATTTTTTCTGTCATTCGTGAATTTGGGGCACATAGAAATCACTCCCATTGTCTTTAACCCTTTCCCTCATCGAGGACACCATGAAAAGACCTATGCGAACAGCATAAAACCTGATCAGCCTGTGAGTAACTCACAGGCTGATCAGGTTTTATGCTGTTTGCTGCTCCTCAGTGGTCTGGAAATGAGGATTTTGTAATTAAATTTGGTAAGGTTTAACTGTGGTTTTCTGCAGATCAGGCTTTATGTGGTATCTACTGAGTGCGTCAAAATGAGTCTATATGAGGGAAAGGGTTAAATTTTGAATCCCATTTTATACAATATTTAGTATCTTTTAACATCATAAAGTCAATGGGATATTACCAGTAACCTGCCTTCAATGAGTGCTGTAGTTTTGATTTTAACTCACTGAAGACAGATGCTGTTTTCTTAAAACAAATTTGAGGAAATTAAGGTTAAATAAGTTCTGAGGGTGGCATAGTTGGAATTGTATAGATAGTCAATTCATCACCAAATAGTCTGTGGAATTTAATGCAAGTAAAATGAAATTGTATTCTGTGTTTTATTTAGCTAGTGCTGTTATTTCAAACATCCAAATGACTGAAATTTTACTTGCATTAGACAATAAGTTTGACACTTGCGGGAAATTTTTATATTGTTCTCTCTGTTTAAGTTTACCATGAAATAATATCACTTGTTTTTATTTTCATTACAGTAACTATTTTACAATAAAACTTATCAGTTTTAATAAATGTTCGGTTATTTTTAGCTCACCTGAGCACAAAGTGCTCAAGGTGAGCTTTTGTGATCGCACTTCGTCCGGCGTCCGTCGTCGTGCGTCGTCTGTCGTCCGTCGTCCGTCGTCAACAATTTGCTTTAAACGACATCTCCTCTGAAACCGCTGTACAGAATTTAATGAAACTTGGCAGGAATGTTCCTTGGGTGAGACTCTACAAAAGTTGCTAAAATAAAGTTGATCCATGAAGAACTCTGGTTGCCATGGCTACAAAAAGAAAAATAATTTGAAAATTTTAAAAATCATCTCCTTCAAAACTACTGGCCAGATTTCAAAATAATTTGGTACAGATGTTCCTTGGGTCAACCTCTACCAAAGTTGCTAAAAAAAATTCCGATCCGTAAAAAACATGGCCGCCAGGGGTGGGGCTTATTTGCCTTATATGTATATAGGGAAAACTTTAATCAACATTTTCTCTGAAACCACTGGACAGAATTTGATTAAACTTAGCAGGAATGATCCTTGGGTCAACCTTCACAAAAGTTGCTAAAATAAACTTGATCCATATAGAACTCTGGTTGCCATGGCTACAAAAAGAAACAAAAATGAAAACTTTAAAAATCATCTTCTTCAAAAGTACTGGCCAGATTTTAAAATAAATTGGAACAGATGTTCCTTGGGTCAACCTATTTATCTCAGGTGAGCGATTTAGGGCCATCATGGGCCTCTTGTTTATTTTCAGCATTTGTTACAAGTATCCAGTTCAGCTCATTTTTTATATCATGTATAATACCCTGCAAAGAAGCTGGGACATCGGCTGTGTGGTTAGAGTGTCTGCCCTAGAACATGGAAGTCATGGGTTCGACCTTCAGCTGCAACATACCAAAGTCATAAAAAGTGGTTCTGGTATCGCTCTCTTGCTTGGTGCTCAGCTTATTAGGGTAGTTCCAGGACTGGTCATGATAAAGTGACTGGGTGTGGTATCATGCCACATGTCTATGGCGTGATACAGCTGTGTGGCAGCACTTATAATATCTGTCTCTAGTAGACATTGTCTCCAACTGACTAAAATACTGTTGATTGGACTTAAAACAAAAAAACAACAAAAAAATAAAAATGAAAATAAAAAAATAAACACAGAATTTGGGGCTATTTTAAGAATCACAATCACATGCTGGTGATCTGCCTCAGGATTAAACCAGCAGTAGTACACATCCTATCCTATTTCTGCAACATTTAAAGCGGCCTCATATATCCCTTGGGATTTCCCTATCAATATTTCACAGTCTAAGTTTTTGTCAGCATTTTGCATATTTTCCGTTAGAAACTTCTTTTTTGTTACATTTAGTTATTAAAAAATAAATTCTCTGAGGAAATTGTATCCAAGTCTATTCCCCAGGTGCCAATATCTGTATTGACTGAACTGTTAGGTATCAGGAATACTGGAGTTACTTCCCTTACCTGTGTGTGGAACTGCATAGTCTGACTCTTCACAAAACCAGAGTCAAGCCTGATCAACCTCCTTGTGTGATTAGAGGTCTGAATATTGTTGCTATGGAGTTTATCATCTCAGCCTGATGGCCAAGAAAGTTTCAGGAACCACCACCTACTGCAAGGCAGCCAGAAGGCTTCCTTAAAGGCCCATTGTATTTCATAATGGTACACTTTTCTTGGAAAAGGAAAGATAAAATAACATTGACATATTGAAGACTGACACAAATGGTACATAATGTGCAAATATCTGCTGTAAAATAATAGATAAATGCATTGAAAATGTTGACAAAATTAAGCCATTTGTGCATTTGTATGTCTCATTGTTTACATTTTGCATTGGCAAATATTCCTGAAGACAGCCTGTAACCACAAATAATTTGAATTTTAAAAACTGTCGTTGAATCACAATTTGTTTATCAGCTACGTCATCAATCTATGTACTCTTGATTTGTTAACGAGACATAAGAAATGTCTATGGAAATCGTTACAAATTTGATGAAGATATATGCGGAATATGCAAATCATGCATTTTTGCAAACAATTGAATGATTTTATATATAGTAAAAGATTCTTTCTTGTTTATGCAATGTTTCCATGGTTCAAACATAAATGCTATAATAACATTTAAGAATAATGGGTTTTAACCCTTTCCCTCATAGAGGACACCATGAAAAGACCTATGCGAACAGCATAAAACCAGATCAGCCTGCGAGTTACTCGCAGGCTGATCAGGTTTTATGCTGTTCGCTGCTCCTCAGTGGTCTGGAAATAAGGATTTTGTAATATAATTTGGTAAGGTTTAACTGTGGTTTTCTGCAGATCAGGCTTTATGTGATACCTATTGAGTGCGTCAAAATGAGTCTATATGAGGGAAAGGGTTAAGTAAAGTGTCACCAGACCTGGAAGCAAACCCACAGCATTAAAGAATTATGTGATAGAAAGCAACCGCTTAACTGTGGGGGGCCCATTCAAGACATTTAGGTGTTATTAATATCAATGGCAAATATTGGAATCTTTTGACTTCTTAATTAGCTGATAGGTGAAACCAGTGGTATTTATTATCACCATATATTATTGTTAACAGGTTGGTGTTTGCATACCTGTCAAGCTGTAGGCATGCCCTCAGGATCTGCCAGAGAAATCTGATAAATCTACCGATTTCAAGTGTTATACTTCCAATATTATTTGTTGCAATATTCTCATAAAAGTAATAGATAATCAAGTATCTAATAGCCTTGATATTATTTTGATTGGCTTGGCTCAGGTTTATTTTGTTTCATACAGCCAAAAAATTTCTAAAAGGATAAAGGTGGCCATCTGCAAATGTTTATTTTTGTCAGTCTGACATTGTAAATCATCATGTTGCATAACAAATTGCAGACAGTGTCATGTATATCATGATTATCATCTCTTATCTCTGTTGAAACATGACATAAACACTTTATATAATAATATATTAATTGTTCTTTGTATTTTCCAATCATTTTAAGTGCCCCACTAATTCTGATGCAACCGTTCAATAATTATTCTCTCTCCTAGAATGATCTTGTTTATCTCAATTCAGCAAGATCTTACAGTTTCAATTAAACAAATGAGGCAAAATTCCTCATGCTAAAACAAATAAATAAGCCCTAATGTTCCTTATAAAATCCATTCCATTCCAACAATAAAAAGAGACCATTCATTTCCTTTTATTGTTTCCATTGTTTATGAATTAAAAGAGAGGCTTTGATGATAATCGCATGGGAATGCAGTCAGTGTATGGATTCTGACTGAGGCATGCTTTGCAGTAGTTATCAGTATGACACTTTTTCCTGTTATCACTTGTGAAATACCTTTTATCCTGACAGTGCTTTGTGTCCCAATCTTTATAAGACACAGGTAAATAGAAAAAGTTTTGTGTTGAAATATCAAAGGTTTATCTTGATGTATGACATTAGGCACTTCTTTTGTGTTATAGTGTTAAAAATCATGATGATGAATGTTCTTGTGATGATGATGATGATGATAATGGTGACTGTTGGTTGTGGTAATGGTGATTTCTGGACTGTAGCACCGTCTTCAGTTTCACAATGGCTTCTTTTATTGCATTGTCTCTGTCAGTATTTTGATCTCCATTTCCAAGTTTGATTTCCTGTGGTGTGATTGTCACGCAGTTCATTTCCTGCAGGCTTGATTATATCGTCCTGGTTTTGCTTCCCAAGTAAGATATATATTTCATCATTGTAATCCATTCTTGAAATAATTAATGTAAGCTTCAGTGTAATATAAACTTAATTTATTGTTATCATACAAGTTCTGTTCACTGTTTTTACATGAGATTAATTACTCATAGATTGATCGGGTTTGATATTGTATGTGTTCAGATATCATAATACTTGTGAAGTGTCAGTACTAACATATTGAAATCTGTTTAGACCAAGAAGTGATTCAAGTCTGATCTAGTATTTCATTGTCTGCCATGGTGAACTTATATGAGCCTCAAAAACATTATCCGCAAGTCCTGTTGATCCTTCTCATTTCTGGATCTCAACAGCAAAATTCCTGTCGAAAACTTGATGAAACTTTACAAAAATCGTAGTACCTACTCTATATTGAGATTGCATGAATGTGAGATGTCATCCAACAAACATTTCCAAAGGAATACAATTATGTTATTTTTCCTGTGACAAGGCACTCTGCAGGGGTATTAATTGCCCTCAAGAATAGGTCTTTTTATTATATGTTGCAAGAATTTATTGTTCAAATGATTGTTGTCATTCCGATAAAACATTTGTCATGCATATATATAGGAATCTCAGTAATGTTTAAAGTCTTATCAGTTGACTTTAAAAAAAGAGGTTATTTAATAATTTGTATATATCGTAGACTTGGGGAATTAGTTTTAAAGTACCCACAAATTTCTGTATTTAATACAATTACCAGGAATGTCTGACTTTATGTTCAACACTTAATTTAAAATGTTATAATGTGCACACGCCTAATCTTTTTTTTATAGGCCTTTGGCATAGTGTAATGACTACAAGAAGTTTTAAGGTAGGGAAATATCTGTGCATCTTTGCCCTAAGGAATTCTATTTTGATGTTGATTTAAATTTATTGTGAGCATCAGTGTAGAGTGAATATAAAGTCGGGTTATACATATGTAGGTACAGGTCTTAATAGTACCTTTGGGAAGATTATTCCTGTCAAGTTTTGAACTTTGAATGAAATTATCAGACAATTATAAAATAATTGTACAGGTAGCATAATATATATGGAGTTTTATTGTTTATTGATAGAGTAATAAACTGAAGAGTTCAAGGACCATAGTTTGTAAGCATCTTGGCTGGTTATAAATCTTATGTTTTTTGGACAAGTTTTTCAACGAAAAATTCTGTCCTTTAAATTTATGATGTCTGGGTGGACGTAGGGAGCCTGGCATCCATTCAGGTTGACCTTTTTTAGCTCACCTGAGCACTTGTGCTCGGGTAAGCTTTTGTGATCGCCTTTTGTCCGTCGTGCGTCGTCCGTCATACATCGTCAGTTGTCTGTTGTCAACAATTGCTTGTGAACACTCTAGAGGCCACAGTTTTGGCCCAATCTTCATGAAACTTGGTCAGGATGTTTGTCTACATGATATCTCGGATGAGTTCGAAATTGGGTCATGTGGGATCAAAAACTAGGTCACCTGGTCAGATCTTAGAAAAACCTTGCGAACACTCTAGAGGCCACAGTTTTAGCCCAATCTTCATGAAAAATGGTCAGGGTGTTTGTCTACATGATATCTTGAATCAGTTTGAAAATGGGTAATGTGGGGTCAAAAACTAGGTCACCAGGTCAAATCTTAGAAAAACCTTGTGAACACTCTACAGGCCACAGTTTTGGCCCAATCTTCATAAAATTTGGTCAGGATGTTTGTCTACATGATATCTCGGATGAGTTTGAAATTGGGTCATGTGGGGTCAAAAACTAGGTCACCAGGTCAAATCTTAGAAAAACCTTGTGAACACTCTAGAGGCCACAGTTTTAGCCCAATCTTCATTTTTCCCTTAAATGCATGAATTCCCAGTTTAGTTCAAATTCAGCAGGATCAATATGTAGGTCACTTAGTCAAATGTTAGAAAAATACTTTAGATGCCAGATTTTTTGGTCATTATGCCAAACACAGCCATCTGACTCAGATGAGCGACACAGGGCCATCTTGGCCCTCTTGTTTAAATCTGCCATAACTTCTATGTCCTTCATTGGATTTCTTCAATATTTTGACAGTTGCCTTTGCATTATGCAGTTGACTTTGTGACCTTGACCTACATTATTTTTTATTAAAAAAGCAGCATCCAGACAGGTTAATCTTTTGGTTTATTTGCTATAATATCTATGTGCTTCATTGGATTGCTTCAATATTTGGACATTCGTTTTACTGGATGGACCTTTTCATTTAGCAGTTGACTTTGACCTTTGACTTACTTTTGATGAAAAAAGCTTTGAAAAAAAAAAGACCTGTCCATAATACCATCAGGTCTTGTTAGAAGAAAAACAAAAAAACTCAAACTAACCTGATGAAGGGAAAAGTACCTACTTTTTTGGCATGTTTTTTATTTTTCGTTCTTTATGATTTTATAATAATAAAGCAGAAAAACTCTGAAACAATAATGATAAATGAACAATAAATGCTAACCTGATCCAAAGCATTGATGAAAAATGAATAACTCAGTGTAAGTTGCTTAAATTGTGTTTGTAGTTAAACACTTACTAATTTTGTAATTAAACCCCCAGATACATAGTATATGGGTGCTATCCGTCAGTCTGTCAGTTGGTCTGTAGACAGGATTTGTCTGCCCTATTTCTCAGCTACCTTTGGTCAGATTTTGATGAAACTTTACAAGACTGATAAGTACCAAGTCTAGTTCCGCATATTGTTGGCATGTCATGATTTGTCTGATATTGAGTAAGTTATGGCCCTTCATTAATCCCCCGCCGCGAAGCGGGAGGGGGGTTATAGGAATGCCCTTCGTCCGTCTGTCCGTCCGTCAGTCCGTCAGTGTGTCCGAAACACTTTCGTGTCCGCTCCATATCTCATGAACGCTTGGACACATTTTCTTCAAACTCGGCTAAAGTGTTAACCTCATTGAGCTGATGTGCAGAAGACATGTGGCGGTCACGCTGGCTCAAGGTCAAGGTCATACTTGAAGGTCAAATGTTATTTTCTTGTCCGCTCCATATCTCATGAATGCTTGGACACATTTTCTTCAAACTCGGCTAAAATGTTAAACTCATTGAGCTGATGTGCAGAAGGCATGAGGCGGTCATGCTGGCTCAAGGTCAAGGTCATACTTGAAGGTCAAATGTTATTTTCGTGTCCGCTCCATATCTCATGAACGCTTGGACACATTTTCTTCAAACTCGGCTAAAATGTTAACCTCATTGAGCTGATGTGCAGAAGGCATGAGGCGGTCACGCTGGCTCAAGGTCAAGGTCATACTTGAAGGTCAAATGTTATTTTCGTGTCCGCTCCATATCTCATGAACGCTTGGACACATTTTCTTCAAACTCGGCTAAAATGTTAACCTCATTGAGCTGATGTGCAGAAGGCATGAGCGGTCAGCTGGCTCAAGGTCATACTTGAGGTCAAATGTTATTTTCGTGTCCGCTCCATATCTCATTCAGGAGTGTTCCCCTTGCCTTACACAGACCACTTCTTGACCTGGATTGCACTTCCACAGTGATTTATTGTACTCGGTAAATAATAGTATGTCATGTTCACAATCATACAAATTATTTCATGATATATAAAGTTTTTAATTAAGTTACACATGTACTTTGTGGTTACCTAACACATCCTATACTTCATTGATGTTCACTTTTTGTACTGTTTCCCATGTAAAACTTGTCAGTAAACTTTTAATATATGTGCCTCCGAATTCTGAGATTCATACATAACTCCGGAAAGTTAAATTGTCTTAAACTGATCTTCTATGTCTGCTACAACCATGCCAGGTTAAGGTGAACATAATCCTATGACCAAACAAATTCTAATATTTGGCCAGCGGCGGGGGATATAGCTGTCCTTTGGACTGCCTTGTTATATTAATTTCTCAAGACTAACATGGTAACAGTAACAGTGGTTTCTGGGGGATATCTGATAATGCTTGTTTTAGTTGGCGGGCTGCCTGTATTAGAGGAATGACTAACAGTCCAGGCTGGAATTTCATCAAAAATACTTACTGCTTAATAATTCTTGAATTCTTATATCAGATACCTATTTTATGATATATTCAAGTATGCATTGTAAGTTGACATGAATTATTACCTAATAATATTAATCTGGATATTTTTTTTATAAGAGAAAGTAATTACTTGATGCTAATTACCTATAGTTGGTAGGAAAAGGTTTAACTGGATAAAATTCCCATTTTTTTTTTAATAATATCTAATGTCCATTTTAAAGCCCCTTTGTCCTCTAATAATGGCCCCCACCCATTTTGTAATCATTCCTGGTACCAAGTTTACACAAAGGCATCAATTCTTTGTACTAACAAATCGAAAATAGACTTGATCTTTAGTCCTTGTATGAATCAATATCCAAAACACAATATGTACTCAAAAATTGTTGAAGAATCAACACTTTTATGCAAGACTGTGTGTGTCTTTAGGGACCTAGTTTACAAAGCCCCAAGAGGCATTCAGATTGGGTTATTTGGTCCCTGTCTAACAGCCACCTGATCTAAAAGCTTCTTGGCTGGCCACTATAATGACAGGTTTGATTGTCTGTGAAAAAATATACAATATTGGTCCATTATAATGTACCATACTTCATTAATAAGACCAGTCTTAAATCTAAGACTTGTATTGACTTGCATCAAAAATACAACATTTTTGTGTCACCTGCTGTACACTTTTCCATCACACTTCAGCAGTGATACATTCTTGGTGCTTTATCTGTCTAAATTACGAACAAGAAAATCCATATAATGGTAAAGATTTGTTCCCTATATCAGGTAAAATAGTTGTTTTGTTTAAGGATAAAATTTATCAGAGAATATGGAATTTATCAAATTTGACCATTATAAGTTAGCCAATTTTCGGTTGCTTCATGAATGCACCTTTGCAGATTTTAGAAAAATCTTAGTACAGTCTCTCCCAGTCGTTGCTAGGTCAACTGCTAACAAACAGTATCACAAGCAAAACCACATATTCTTTGTTCATCCCAGTGTAACTGTCGATTTGCATGTAAGACAATTGGCCAAAGACACAATCCATTACAATCAAACTGCACTGAATAGGTAGAAGACTGAGGTACCGGACAATTAGAGAACTACAACAAAAAATAAATTGATTTTTTGATACGATTATTACATGTTCACTGATGTTGAAATCCATTATTACTGTAATTCTGTTAGGTTTTTAGCAAGGACTAATAGAACAAAAATAGTGTTCATTATTAGCAACTTAATGAGTTTAATTTTCTAACTCGATGTGTGACAGGTGTTGATGAGAATTTTATTTGATTAACAAAGTATTCTTCTCATTTTTAGGACCTTTAAAGTTAGGATAATTATGCCATTATCTTTGATATATCCAATGCTATTATCTTCAAACTGATTAGATGTTTTTTTTTTTTTTTTTTTTATTTTTATTTAAGGCTTTTTTGAAACTGAGGAGCAGGAACTGCATAAAGCCTGATCTGCAGAAAACCACAGTTAAACCTTACTAATTTTAATTATAAAGTCCTCATTTCCAGACCACTGAGGAGCAGGGAACTGCATAAAACCTGATCAGCCTGCGAGTAACTCGCAGGCTGATCTGGTTTTATGTTGTTCGCATAGGTCTTTTCATGGTTTCCTCTATGAGGGAAAGGGTTAATTATTGAGTTGAAGGTCCCAACCACACACCATTTGTTTGTTGGGTTTAACGTCCCACCAACAGTATTTCAGTTATTTGGAAAAAGATATAGAGTTTCCACACTGCAGTATCTTGCCATAGAAATGTGACATGATACAACAATCAGTCACATTATCCTGACATGTATGTTTTGTTATTTACCTATCCTGAAAATGATGTATATATATTTATCATATTTTTTTATGTTTGGTTTGAAATACATCAAAGATCTCTGACACATTTTACCAGTAATAATGATAAATGTTTTGATATTAGCATTATTTATTTATATTTGCATTTTCCTGCATGCTGGATTGGAAGGCAACACATTAAATCCAGAAATCTTGTGATGACATTTAGTTGATGTTTTGTTTATTTTTGTTGTTTGGCATTTATTAGACTAATGGTTGCTTACTCAAAGCATATTTATCTGAAACCAGTGGCCAAGTGCTGAAAGCATCCACTCTTTAACCCTTTCCCTCATAGAGGATACCATGAAAAGACCTATGCGAACAGCATAAAACCAGATCAGCCTGCAAGTAACTCGCAGGCTGATCAGGTTTTATGCTCTTCGCTGCTCCTCAGTGGTCTGGTAATGAGGATTTTGTAATTAAATTTGGTAAGGTTTAACTGTGGTGTTCTGCAGATCAGGCTTTATGTGGTACCTTTTGAGTGCGTCAAAATGAGTCTATATGAGGGAAAGGGTTAATCTGTAGATTGTTGGTCCAATCCCCTGTTGAGAGATACTAAAAGTTGTTAACAATGACACTACTGTTTGTTGCAAGTGCTTGTACTTGGTGCTCTGCATTGAAGACTGGTTGGCCTTGGGTTAAACTTGTGTAATTGACACAATAGTAAGGCATCACTGTATCTGTCTCATGTAGACAAAAGGTATATTAATGATGAAATGCATAATTATGTTACTGTAAATGTTATCTAGGGTTATCACCTTTCATCGTTATAATGCTTGAGATAATGGGCCTTTTTCTTTACTGATGATGAAGAGGGGGCCTTTTTGACATAATTTGTGGGATAAAAGCACCATTTTCTTGAGATTTGGGAAAGAACAACCCTGGGAGGAGAAAACTGCTTAAATTAAAGAAAAAATCAGAGGGGAAAATGCCTGTAAATGGCTCCTGGTTAAAAAAAAAAAAAGTCCTGGATAAAATACAACATGGCTAGCTACAGGTAAGATCAGATTTGTTTTCAGAACATAGCAAGATGTTCCTTAATTAGGCAGGCAGCAGCATCACTGGAGTGTCAACACCCTGTGGGGTTTCTCATATTTGTCTACATACTATCATGGGAGGCTACCCACTTGTCACAGTGTTTGAACAATTTTGCTTGCGCCATTATAGCAGCTTAGTTCTCGCAGTGAAATTACCACAGTCAGTTAGGCACAAACATTCTTTTCAGACCTCTCCCTGTGTCAGTAATAGGCTTAATGAGTTGGCTTCACCAGGTCTCCACTGAGTTCACAGTACCCATAAAGCTCGCCAGCCCATTGGCTTGTGATAGACTATTAATCCTTGTCGCATGATTATTCCTGTTTTCATCTTCAATTAACAATGGACAGGTGTATAATCCCCAGTGTTTGATCTAGAATCTGTTTACCTTATTGACGGTTGCCCGCAGGTTCTATAGGGATGATATTCATATTGAATATGTTTTGTAATCCGCAGAAGAATTCAGTATTGATCCTGCCCTGTTTAATTTGTTGGGCTCCTGGAATGACATTAGAACAGGGTCAGACAAGTGTGTTGACCAGTTGATTAACCCTTTCCCTCATAAAGACTCATTTTGACGCACTCAATAGGTACCACATAAAGCCTGATCTGCAGAAAACCACAGTTAAACCTTACCAAATTTAATTATAAAATCCTCATTTCCAGACCACTGAGGAGCAGCGAACAGCATAAAACCTGATCAGCCTGTGAGTGATCTGGTTTTATGCTGTTCGCATAGGTCTTTTCATGGTGTCCTCTATGAGGGAAAGGGTTATACTCCAGGAGAAGCATCTCTCACAGTTCAAAGACATGTCCCACTGTCTGCCTCAGTATATATCCAGATGGATAGAACCATGGCAACACTCCTTTATAGTTTAATATCATTTCTTTTTACATCGATTGGGGAAAAAAGTCTATATAGTTTATAATTCCTGCTCCACAGTTTCTAGTGTGGACCAGTGCTTTTTGTACTGGGAGATTCTTGCCCCAAACTTTCTACAGACCAACAACCACTAAGCAGCATTCCTGACACTGTTGGTCTTTCAAGAATATAGGGATAATGTAAAGGTTCATGATTTGCAACAGTGTTTAATTTTTCAGAATTGTGTGTGTGTGTGTGTTTTTTTGTTTTTTTTTTATTGTCAGGAACTCCTCAGACTCTCCATACTAGTCTCCATGCATCCTTGCTTTAATAATTGAAAGTTTTTCAGTCCTTTTTCCACTTCTTATTCATTTTTCTTATTTATTTTCATAATATTCAGCCTTTTTTAATTTACTTGTGTAATGACTGCAAAAACTGTCAAGTAGATAAAAAAAAAAAATTTTACTAGATAATGCATCTTTCATCTTTCTTTTCCTTTTATTAAGATATGTGAAACCTTTAATTAAATATGAGGTAATGTAACTCGAGACTGTTTCTTCGCCAACATTTATTGTGCTTCCCAACTTATTGAAATACCGGTATATCTTTTATCCATATATTTTTGCTTTTTCTCCATTTTTGCATAGCTGTCTTACATTAACAAATGAGAGGCAACATTATAATTGGGCCATAATAACATACTGTGCTATATTGGATGTTATGTTCTGAAATAACAAAGGATTATTACATCATAAAACAGTTTTAATTATACCGACATTTTCGGTTCCCATAGCAGGGGAGCAAAGTAAATTGAAAACAAAGTTATTTTACTCTAAAAAATTGAAGTGGGGGTGGGAGCTATACAGAAACCATGTGTATCATTCAGTCTTATCCCACCCCGCCCCTACACAGCCTATTTTATCTTGAGAAATCTTTTGGGAACAGCTTTGTGACTTTGCAAACATATTTAGTTAAATATATGTATATATGAAACTTTGCACACATATTTAAATAAGTGGGAAATTTGAGCTCATCTCTTTCTCTATTTTTTTTTCAGGAGTTATTGCCCCTGTCTTCTTATAAATAAATGTTATATTTCACTTTCTTTTCTTTTTAGCTCACCTGACCACAACACGCTCAAGTTGAGCTTTTGTGATCGCCCGGTGTCTGGCATGCATCATCAACAGTTTGGCTTGTTAACACTCTAGATGCCATATTTTTAGCCCAATCTTCATGAAACTTGGTCAGAATATTTGTCTCCATAAAATCAAGATGGAAATTGGGTCATGTTGGGTCAAAAAATAGGTCACAAGGTCAAATCTTAGAAAAACCTTGTTAACACTCTAGAGGCTACATTTTTGGCCGAATCTTCATGAAACTTGGTCTGAATGCTTGTTTTCATGAAATCTTGAACAAGTTTGACTTTGGGTCATGTGGGGTCAAAAAGTAGGTCAGTATAAAAAATGCAACATATGTTGCTCATTTATAATCAGGTGAGTGATTCAGGGTCATCATGGTCCTATTGTTATGAATAAAGGTTGTATAGTGGGGAGTATTCAGTGATAGCAATAGAAATAGAAGAGATAAAATTGTGATATAAGAATGTATCTTATAAATCATGCTGGTGACTTCTGGTAACAGAGGCATGTAGGCAGAAAATACTTAAATTTGCATATATTACACATTCACAGTCGTGGGACGTAAAGATCAGCTGCGTGGATGATTGACCAATATTCTGAGAGGCAGATTTTGCGGCAATAATTTTCCCATTCCACTGAGCAATTAAGGCCAGAATATTCACATTTTAAAGTTCCCTCCATGATTACCACCCTAAAATCCCAAGACTTTTGATCTGTGTGCGCTAGCTAAATGTGAGTTTCATTGTGATGAAGAGGAGGAGAAAAGTCGTTAAGGATATTTTTTCGTTGATTTTCATTAAGTCCTGATTTCAAATTACAAAGTTTATTGCAATCACCCACGATGATGCATGGGATAATCTTTCGGCTAACAAAAACCTAAATGTCACATCCTACCTCTTAGTTTGCCCATTTTTAATGAACATTGCAAAGATAGAAAATGGAAAAATAAATATCATGTTTATATTTTTTACATGATATAAATTTATTTGAAGTACATGTATAAGACATAATGCATCGTTAGGGGGATGGTCTCTTATCCACAATAATGGAATTAAATTTCAAATCAAAGATAATAATGTTTCAAGGACTTTGATTCAGGACCAATTAATGATCAAAGGATGATTTAGTAATAGAGTATGAATTTTGTGCAGTTACTGAATCACTGAAACTGGTTTTATTTCAATATGATATCATTCCATCTATATCTGACATTTCGTTGATACTGGATTGAGCAAAAAGAGAGGCCTTCAAAGTAGGAGTTCAGACAAACTAATATTGACCAATCGCAGTAAAGCCCTCATATGCAAATGCATAGCTGCTAATCCAATCAAAACCTTTAATTATGTGTGGCATTTGTTTCATGTGCACTTCAGTTTTAAGTACAGTACTATAGTAAACCTCATTTATAATAAATACCTTGGGAAGGAGTGAACTTAATTGTTTGATGTACACAGAAGGGAAATAATCAGGACAGAAATAAAAGGTTTTCTTCCATACCGTGGAGTTTGATATATCAGAGTTTATAAAAAAAATGGAGTTAACAGTACTTATTCCCAGTAAATCCCCTTGAACTCTGGTTATGGGAGCTTGCCATTTGATCATTTGGTCAAAAAAAAAAAATCTCCTTGCTAGAGATATACTAGAATAAACTTGAGCATACAGAGCTTTCTGCCTGAGGCTGCCTCTCTGTTAGCTCTGTTGACTCTCATAGTTTTTACATCTTTGTAATATTTCAGACAAAATATGATCATTCTGTCAAAACAAACCTGTTTGCCTGGATTTTACACCCCCATACTGCCGCTGATATAATGGCGTCATCAGATCTTTGTTATACAAACTTGGCGTGTTCACTAGCGACACACTAAAAATCTATGATTGGCACCATTGTCTCTGAACCAGTAACATTAGGTGCATATCCAATATCAGCTTGATTATTCCATTAAGAAACATATTATCCTAGAGCTTGTCTGTGCATTAGTGCTTATTGCAGATGACTGGGTGTCCCACTACCATTGTATTACCATGTATGGCCCTGATTCACCCGTCTGTGTGCTTAATAGTCTTTGGTCTTATAAATCATTAACTAAGGACTGACCACGAAAAAGTGCATATCGAATAGAAGAAGATTGAACAGTTTTGAAGTGAGCTTCTCGTAATTTGATACCCCTGTAGCCAAGCCTCAAAGTTGCCATTCGTGGGTGATTTTGGCTCACGAGATGTGGGTGAGGTCTTGTAATCACCTTGCATTAATTTTGTCATCATGCAACATGGCATTGTGCATTGACAATTGTTTGCTTGAAATGAGATATATTCTCTGAAACCACTGAGCTTAAATGGATGATATCCTTGGTAGTTCCTTCACAATATAATGCTGAAATTGAGTACATTTAGATCATTGCAGAACTCTGGTTGCAACTAAAACAAACATAATAAGATAAAAACAAAATCTTTTGCTCTGAAAATAGTAATCATATTTAATTTTATTTATTATAAAGATTTACCTCAAGACCATCTAGTCAAATTTCTAAAATTGATCTTTCTTTTTTTTCTCACTCTCACTCTTTTTTTTCTCATTCTCACTCTTTGGTTAGGATACTTATATAAACAGAGAGAAATTTAAACAATCAGTAATTGAAATCTAATTCTTATCAACAATATATTGATAAATATCAGTAACAGAATTGTCAGCTTATCAAATGCATTTATACAAAGAAAGACATAGATAACAGACTTGCGATATTTAAAAAATAGTTAGATTTTCCATTTTCCAGAATTGCTTTTTCTGTATGTATTACGGTGAGTTTAGAACATAAATTCAGGTTTTCTGAAGATCAATTTGTGTCTCTGCTCTGTAGTTATATACATCATCAATCCATTGTTTTATTAGGTGACGTTTTCCTAAGTCGTCATGTGGTACAGTTTAGTGCAGTCGACTTGGACACCTTTTTTTTTTGGACCCAAAATGTAGTGTTTTATCATTTCTACAGCTGTTGCTTCACTGAAGTGGGGGCTATATTAACCCTTTCCCTCATATAGACTCATTTTGACGCACTCAATAGGTACCACATAAAGCCTGATATGCAGAAAACCACAGTTAAACCTTACCAAATTTAATTACAAAATCCTCATTTCCAGACCACTGAGGAGCATGAGCGAACAGCATAAAACCTGATCAGCCTGCGAGTTACTCGCAGGCTGATCTGGTTTTATGCTGTTCCCATAGGTCTTTTCATGGTTTCCTCTATGAGGGAAAGGGTTAAATAATTAGGAATCCTTAATTGTCATCAGGTCATATCCTTAGTCATGTCCCACCTCAACACTCACATTACATGACGGCAAAGGGGGATTATACAGTAGGGATATCAGTGATGCTAAGTGATAGTTCTTGTTATTTCTCTTAAAGAGATACCAACATATTTTATTTCATAATTATTAAAGTCTTATGATATCTTTGATGTTATTTTCAGGTACTGTATAATTGCTGTTTATGCATGTTGTAATATTTTGTTAGATATGTGTAACAAAATATATGCATGTTGCAAGTATTTTAATGATCAATTAAAATTTGAGGGATGAGGGTAAAACTAGGCTAAGTGCTTTTATCAATTTATTTTATTTTGATTCATTTTTATTATATTTCATGTGGATATCAAAGTTTTATTTCTGTCCTGTAATATCCTCTGTAGGTAAAGAAATTAAGGTAACTTTTATTTCATGGGTATTATTGATTACAAAACCCTGTTAATGACATTTTGTGTATAATTATAGAGTAAAAATGGAACGAATTTCTATAGATGTTTTTAAATATTTTTTTCGTCACAAGTAAGCAAAGGTGACATATAGGGATCACTTTTCCAATGTCTGTTTTTCTGTCCGTCTCTCACACTTTCAGCAGGTGACACAATCATAATTATGTTCCAAGGAACACTTTTTATTTGGAAATGAAAAATAAAGGCTGAAATTTGGATGAATATAATGTTTTGTCTCACAAAGCTCTGGTAACATTTTTAAAAAAAAAAAAAAAAGTTGATCATGTATAATTAAGTAGTCACTTCTGGGAAAAAATTGGCAATGATACATGTGCGCATGACGGCAATGTGCCAACATGTCTGTCATGATATGATGATCAATCAAATAGTTTAGTTTGATTTTTTTTTATTTTACGTCCATTGGGAAAAAAGTTCTTGCAACAGATCCTGGGTTGGACCAGTATTTTGCAACCATTTTAAATGGTTATATATAGATTTTAAATTATTAATTCTAATCATCATTTAAAAGTTAAATTCTGTGACCATTTGTAAATTGTTGTCCCATCAGTATAACTTAAAATCCTTTTATAAATCGAACACCAAGTTGTGACCATTTTGTACTCATCTCAGTATCAGTGCCCTACTATGATACACTTGATTCACTTTAACTTTCCCTCCTAGAGGAACTGGAAAAGACTTATCGAATAACATAAAACCGGTTCACCTGGAGTAACTGCAGGCTGATCAGGTTTATGCTGTTCCTGCTCCTCAGTGGCTGAAATGAGGACTTTATAATTAAATTTGGTAAGGTTTAAATGTGGTTTTGTTAATCAGCTAGTGGGTACTATGAGTGCATCAAAATGAGTCTAATGAGGGAATGGTTAAAGTTTTGTATATCTGCAGGGCTATGGAGGACACGAAAGAGATGATAATGCAGGATCCGATGATGGTGAGGATCCGGAAGTTGCCGAGGCCCGGAGGGAGATGGAAGAGAAGAGGAAGGAGAAGCACCGGAAAATGGAGGAGGAGAGAGAGGAAATGAGGCAGTCCATTAGAGATAAGGTACGACCATCCTGTCATTATTGTAGATTATTCAGTATAGTCAGTGTTTGTATAAGGAGTATTGATGTATGAGAAAATGAAAGAAAAAAAAGGATATTTTTCTCACTTTTTCCTTTCTGAAAATGAAAAACATTTGAATGGAGGTTCTGTAAAATCAAATGATGTTGTTTTTAGCTCACATGAGCACAACGTGCTCAAGGTGAGCTTTTCTGATCGCCTTTTGTCCGGCGTCCGTCGTCCGTCGTCCGTGCGTGCGTCCGTCCGTGCGTGCGTCCGGCGTCAACAATTGCTTCAAACAACATCTCCTCCTAAACGGCTTGGCCAATTTGAAAAATATTTTGCAGGAATGTTCCTTGGATGAAGCTCTACTAAAGTTGTATAAATGGTTCTGGTCCATTGCATAATTAGGTCACAGGAGCTAAAAATAGATTTTAAAAATGCAAACTTTGAAAATCTTCTTCTGCAAAACTGCAAGGCCTAGAGCTTAGATATTTGGTATGTAGCATCATCTTATGGGCCACTACCAAGATTGTATAAATTATAGCCCTATGGTGATAAATGACCCCGCACCAGGGTCACTTGTTTTACATAGAGTTATATAGAAAAATCTTAAAAAATCTTCTTCTATGAAACCATAAGGCCTAGAGCTTAGATATTTGGTATGTAGCATCATCTTATGGGCCACTACCAAGATTGTACAAATCATAGCCCTATGGTGATAAATGACCCCGCACCAGGGGTCACTTGTTTTACATAGAGTTATATAGGAAAATCTTAAAAAATCTTCTTCCATTAATGCATAAGGCCTAGAGCTTAGATATTTGGTATGAAGCATCATCTTATGGGCCACTACCAAGATTGTACAAATCATAACCCTATGGTGATAAATGACCCCGCACCAGGGGTCACTTGTTTTACATAGAGTTATATAGGAAAATCTTAAAAAATCTTCTTCCATTAATGCATAAGGCCTAGAGCTTAGATATTTGGTATGAAGCATCATCTTATGGGCCACTACCAAGATTGTACAAATCATAACCCTATGGTGATAAATGACCCCGCACCAGGGGTCACTTGTTTTACACAGAGTTATATAGGAAAATCTTAAAAAATCTTCTTCTATGAATCCATAAGGCCTAGAGCTTAGATATTTGGTATGTAGCATCATCTTATGGGCCACTACCAAGATTGTACAAATCATAGCCCAATGGTGATAAATGACCCCACACCAGGGGTCACTTGTTTTACATAGAGTTAAATAGGAAAATCTTAAAAAATCTTCTTCTATGAATCAATAAGGCCTAGAGCTAAGATTTTTGGTATGTAGTAGCATCTAATGGTTCATTACAAAGATTTTCAAAGTCTTGGCCCTACGGTGATAAATGACCCTGCGCCCAAGTCTTCTCTGAAACCATATGGCCCATTGCTTAGATATTTGGTGTGTAGTATTGTCAGGGGTAAAATGTTTTAGATTAAGTTATATCAGAATCCTTGTCTGTTTAAAAACCTTGACATCAGTTGAAGCAATGGTACTCAGGTGAGCGATTCAGGGCCATCATGGCCCTCTTGTTTTTTTTTGTTTTTTTTAATCCTGTACCTCATTTTGACTCATTCTCAAACATAGCAAACCCAGATCAGAAAGCTCCAGATCAGGGTTTACTCTTTTTAATCATACATAATCAAAGCTGAGATTTTCTATTCAATCTGCTGGGCTTAGAAAAATTCACTGTTGCAATATATACTGTTTAAAGCGAATTAAATTTTTATTCAACATGTCATTAACTTGTACATAAATATTCATGAGGTAAAAGGTTAAGTCAGACTTGTTTATAATTTATAATTTATTTTGTTTTTCACATAATGAAAAAGTCCTGTTTTATGCAATCTCTTCATTTCACAATGATGATATTGTCTTGCATCAGCTCAGAAATAAAGGGAATAACAAAGAAATATTGATCTTTCACATAGGAAGTTTGATTGGCTTCCGTTTCATTGAAACATATACTGCTTCGTAAGAAACCATAAAATATTTCTTAAATATTGGTTTTAATTTCCGTCAAACGTCTTCCCTGAGGAGTGTCTTTTCATCTTGGCTTTGTAATTTATTCACACAAATAGTGCAGTGTAAAAACAGAAGCATTTCTTTCAGAGAAAGCAATTTAGTTTGATAGACTGTCTGCACTTTTATGTAAAATATCATGATGTAGATAACATAATTATAAAATGCACAATTTTCAGACTTAAACTCATCATAAATGGCCTTTGAAAAAATAGAGATTTGGATATTAAAACAGCTCATTCACAGATGATCTGTAGAAATTCAAAAAAAAAAAAAAAAAAAAAAAAAATCTCCTTTTCCTTGTTTATGTTGGTGAAGTTTTGGTTTCCTGACAAATAAAACACCCTAGTCAGTTTTTTCCCCACCCAGTCAGTTTTTTCCCCCCTCTTTTTTTTAAGGTTTCTGAGGTTGGGAAATTCTGGTCTAGTCAGTTTTTTCCCCCCTATCTAATATTTTCAAGCGAGATGGTTGGGAAATTCTTGACCAGTCAGTTTTTTCCCCCTGTCATGTAGACTGTTCGTGATGGTGGGGAAATTCTGGACAAGTCAGTTTTTTCCCCCCTATCAAATATATTGTACGTGATGGTGGGGAAATTCTGGCCTAGTCAGTTTTTTCTCCTCTAAAATATTTCATTTAATTTTTTTTATTATTTCTTTAAAGCTTAATTTATATTTTTAGCTAATAATTGAAGTAAGTCATAACGCAACTGTTCTCAGCTTTTAATTCATTTATTGCTCCTTATCTGTATATTTTTTTTCCAACACCAACACAAACTGCAAGTACATGATAAGCATTGTCATTATTTTATATACCTAACATATCTATCACATACAACAATCTTTTAAATGACTCTCTGCTATTTGCTCCTTTCAAATAGATGGGGGGGGGGGACTGACTGACTGGTCCAGAATTTCCCCACCATCACCACAATCTGACTAGGACAGAATTTTCTCGGCTTCATGCTCAATCTACATGACATGGGTTAAAAACTGACTGGTCAAGAATTTCCCCACCATCAAGAACAATCTAAATGACAAGGGGATAAAAACTGACTGGTCAAGAATTTCCCCACCATCAAGAACAATCTAAATGACAGGGGGGAAAAAACTGACTAGGCCAGAAATTTTCCCACCTTCATGCTCAATCTATACGACAGGGGGGAAAAAACTGACTGGTCAAGAATTTCCCCACCATAAAAAATTAGAAGGGGGGAAAAACTGACTGGTCCAGAATTTCCCCCCCACCACATCTAAATGACAGGGGGGAAAATACTGACTAGGCCAGAATTTTCTCGACTTCATGCTCAATCTACAGACAGGGGGGGAAAACTGACTAGTCCAGAATTTCCCCACCTCTAAAACCTTAAAAGGGGGGGAAAAACCTGACAAGTCAGTTTTTTCCCCGGGGGAAAAACTTGACCAGTCAGTTTTTTTCCCCTGGGAAAAAACTGACTGGGGGGAAATCTGGGCTGTTACACCGGAAAGTGTAGGTCACATTGCATGCAAAGGAAAATACCTTTTTCACAAACCCAACTATGATGAAATTGGTTAAATTTAGAATACAGTATCCTTGAAGGACACTTTGCGCAACATGGCATCTTCACTATTTCAAGGTAGCGAGTTCGTAAGTTCAATCATCCTATGAAAATAGTGCAATATGTGGGAAAAGTGAACAAAGCTTAATATAGGTTTTATCAGTCTAAATATAGTTTCAATACCGTTTGTGATGGTTTTTCCTGTGATAGGGAAACCACCCAATTTTTTACGATCAAAGATGGTGTATTGGGTGAACATTGCGTCTGATGATGGGTACTGATAGAAGAAATACACATATATACTTAAAAATCAAATTTTTAGTCTGTGACCATCTGTGAATGAGCTGCTTCAAGGACAGACTACCAAACTGTTCATTCTTCTATTTCGATATACAAATAGGCCTGTTTTCCTGTCTATATGATTAATATCAAAATTTTGGTAATCAAAGAATCATGCGTAAATAGAGGTATATTCCCAGGGAATGTGTGGTATTTTTCTGAGCTTTACAAATATCTGAGCATCTCAATTTTCCCTATCAGTCCTTGGTTTATTATGGTTTTATTGTACTCTAATATATTGTGAGAGAACATCAGACATGATATGATAGCTGGGTCAATGTGGTGTTTATCTGGTTCACAGTACGGGCTGAAGAAGAAGGTGCCGGAGGAGGAGGGGATGATGCAGCCGCAGGAGGAGGCGGGACGTATCGGGAGGAAGAAGAAGACTCCGGCAGAGCTCGCAGCCGAGGCTAACGCTGACTCGGATGATGACGAATTCGCAAGTAAATTCTCCTCATTATGCTGTTGTATGAACTTTGTATAGCTGAAACTGACTGCTGCGCTAGTGCGAGGGCAGCTCATGTCCAATCCAAACGTTGTGCTACCCATCTCATATGGCTGTCTGGTTGGTACGCCAGTGGTTCTCAAACTGAGGACACCATACACAGGCAGTGTAGGATGAACACTCTTATGACGTTTAACAATAAAAACTGCAATACATTGTGGCCAGAGGCTGTATTGTTGAGATTTTATTGTAAATATTGCCCCCTGAATATCGCTTGACTGGAGAACTTTGTTTCAAGGGACCTGCAGGCTGTCTGGGTCAGCTGAGAGTTCCTCTAACATTCTGAGACACTAGTCACACGTCTCAGTTACTTAGAATGAACATTCTACATAGTTTAGAGTATGCATGGAGTGCTTATGTACACATGTAATGGGGGTAAATATTATCTTTTATCTGATGTTAAAACTATATTTATTAGAGATTTTCATATATTCATATTGTTGTGATTTTTTGTTAGACCTCTTTCTTGTTATCTTGTTAGAGAAATGTGCAGAAATATATTGAATAGGTATCTTATGATATTTCTTACTGTATTTATGTAGGGCATGAAGTTATGTAAATGAAAAAAAAAGTGCTGACTCCTGGTTTAACAGTGTGTAACGATATCACAGCATGGAGATGCCATATTTGGCTAATTCCATAACCCACTTCACAAAGTGCATTGGGGCTATACTGGAATCATGCATTTCGCCTTGTCGAGTCCCATCTCTTCACATGCATGTACTTTGGTAGAAGGTCCATCACTGTGAAAGGCTTATTCAATCTCTGAAGATTTTCAAGAGTTATGGCCCATCTGTACTTAAGCTGTATACATGTTGAGTTAAAAAAAAAGTTAATTATCATGAGAAGTCTTTGAAGGACATCAATGCAGCTTTGCATGCAAATGCTTTGCTAGGAAGTCCACCCGATGTAAAAAAGGCACATCTTTCGCTAAATTTTGAGAGTTATGGCCCTTGTTACTTAATGCACAACCAGTGTAAGACACACAAAATTCTTCAGTACCCCCCACTGACTAAATGTGCTTTTGATTTTTTTTAAATTGTTTACTTAAGGCAGTGTAGCTGGGGTATTTATCACTTTCAGTGATAGCTTTTTTTTTTTTTTTAAATCAAACCAAAGACTATTCAATAGCTCCTATATTTTTGTTACTCATATTTATGCTATCAAAGGTGCATGCTTTGCACTTGAATGCTCAAGTGACTTTGTTTCATATTTGTTGATATTTTGTCTGTTTACAGTGGCCTAGTACTATTTGTTGTCATAGCAACTGGAGTTTGATTTGATGTAAAGCGCAACAAAAGTGTCAAAAAAGCAAAACTAATAGAAAGCAATATACAATCACATCAATCTTATTTTGCCAGTTGATTTCAATTTCTTGGCATATGTGCACACCTTGTTTGGATAACAAGAGTATATTATACTCTAGAAATGCACAAATGTGTAAATATCACAGAAGACACATAAAATGTTCAAATGGCTATTAGTACACAGGTCTTACTGCTATTCTG
>CM037791.1:598480-648480 GCA_021229015.1 Solen grandis
CTGAGATATAAGCATGAGAGTATCTTGCATGCAAAACTTTAACCAAAATTTCTAAGGTAAAAAGGAGCCATAATTTGTAATATATTCCATCAAGAGTTATCTACCTTGGTTGTCTGATGCTCCTGAACATATTTGTAAACTTTCAAGTCAATACCATGAATGGTTATTGAGATACAAACTAGATAGTAGCTTGCACGCAAAACTTTAACCAAATTTTCTATTGCATGCAAAACTTTAACCAAAATTTCTAAGTTAAAAAGGGGCCATAATTCATATTAAATTCAGTCAAGAGTTATCTACCTTGGTTGTCTGATGCCCCTGAACATATTTATAAACTTTCAAGTCAATACCATGAATGGTTATTGAGATACAAACTAGATGGTAGCTTGCACGCAAAACTTTAACCAAAATTTCTAAGTTAAAAAGGGGCCATAATTCAAATTAAATTCAGTCAAGAGTCATCTAACTTGGTTGTATGATGCCCCTGAACATATTTATAAACTTTCAAGTCAATACCATAAATGGTTATTGAGATATAAGGTTGATAGTAACTTGCACGCAAAACTTTAACCAAAAGCTGCAACGCCAACGCCAACGCCGATGCCAGGGTGACTACAATAGCTCTCATATTCTACGAATAGTCGAGCTAAAAATAGCTCAATAACAAAGGGTAGAATCAGTGAGGGAAAAAAATGAAATGAATTTACAGAAGGAAAAAAAAGCTTCATGCAGATAGTTTGACTATTCCCCCTGAGAACTGTTTTTAGAACGACTAGGTCAACATGCCCCTGGGAAAGAAAAATTGTAACAGAATAAATCTAGTTACGTACAACGAAAGTAGACTTACTAATCACACGTAGGACATTTGCCTGTGGCAAGGACGTGACTAAGGTCTCTGTCCTATACAAAACGAATGTCTGAGTTTAGTCTTAAAACAAATGTTTATGGAAGCTCCAGCTGAGAATTATGTCAAGCAGTTTGTGGCCAAATTCGCAAAGTGATTTTTCTTTCCAGGATGATAATTTACTTCATTATAAATTAAAGTCATTATTCATGGACGGTTTTTATCAAACGATGATTAACGATTTTCATCAATAATTAATTTTCCAATCCTGCACCCTGTATGCAGTCACTCTGTCCTTCTATCAAGTCCCATTGGCCAAGTAATTGATAATCTGTGGTGAAAGGTCACTCAGGTTAGGTGCAAGTGGAAACAAAAGATGTAATTAACAACCATGAGCCTATCAAAAGCTGCTTCCAGTGCATTTCTGAACAGTGAAATAGAGATTTCTATTTCAACGTTCAGAAATGCACTGGGCAATCTTATAAATATTTATGTAATCAAAGAAAAAGTCCAATCTTAAATTCTATGCCTAACTTGCACTTCACAGACATACGCTTTATCAGCCTGGTGGGCACAAGCTTCTTTTCAGACAGCTGTTAGGCTAAGGCATACATGATTCCGACTGCCAGGCTAAAATCAGCCAAGCATAGCGTAACAATCCAAGATGTTCTTGGGAAGGAACATTAACAGTGGATTTGTCACAAATATTTCTTTTCTCCCTGACTATGATGATCATCCTCAAATCCAAGAGATAATACAAGAATGAAAAGAGATCTGACAAGTGGTGAAAGGCACTTCAGGAATGCATCATTTATGTCTGACAGTGATAAGGAATTAGAAGGAAAAGGACAACCTTTCACTTAATACTTAGCAGTATTAACTCTATGTTTGAAATGAATCATTTGTTGTTTATGGGGGTTCACCAGTAAATATGTCAATGAGATTAGAAATAGCACAAATTTTCATTTAATACTTAGCCGTATAAACCCATACCATACTAAATTATTTCTCAACTGGACTTGTCCCTCCTTCATTTTTGACTATATACCATCACTTGTTTATGGGGGTGAAAATTCTTTGATTGAATAGGAAATGATTGCAGTGCCCACAGCAATGTAAAGTTTTATTTTTTTATTTTTTTGGGGGGAGGGGGATTAAATATATGAACCATGGTAGGCGTGGTAATTTAATATTATAAAGATATTGGCAAGTTTATAGTTTTGGGCATAATGTTTTGTTTATCTGCTTGTGTTTTATGTTCCACTTACATTATTTAAGTCATGATGGGGACTTCAATCTGCATGAGCAAAAAACTGAAATAGTGCTGCCTCACTGCGAAATCGCACCATAGACAAGTGGCCTAATAAATATCACATCCAGTCACATTATCCTGACAATGGCCAACCAGTCCTGGAACTACCCTTGTGCTAAGCGTCAAGCAGAAAGGAAATGTGCTAGTTAATTGTTTTAATGACTTTGCAATATTGGGAGGCAGAAACAGGACCCACTGACCAACAGCTATCAGGCAAATGCTGGGTCCATGCTGGGTCCATGCTATGACCTCTATCATACTGGCAGTCATGTTGAAATGGAAACTTGGATAATGGAGACTTTCACTGTATATAGTAGGGCAATTGGTATGCACAAAGATCAAACAATCAGACTTCACCTAAGATATGCACAAGTAATCATGCTAGCAATCAGTTATAAATGTGAAGTATCATCAATGTCTGGCAAGGGGTTATGGAGGTAAAGCACAAACAAACCAATTAAAGATAAAGGCAGAACCAAGTAGGAAACCAACTTCACTTGATTTTTTACTATATAGCTTACATCAGAAGGTAACAATCCATATGTCACCCACGTGGCATTACATTTCCGCCCTCCTGCCATAACAAACTCACCTTCTCGCGTGAACTCATACCAGCTTTTAGCATCATCCTGCAGTTACTTCCCTTGCCTAGACGCTCATAAATATACTTAATAATCTAAAATATCACATCCCTCAGAGGCTGATAGAACATAATGTTCTTCAGTATGATACTGCGATATGACAAGATTATGGGAGTTAGGAGTGGTATCATACCATTTTTCTTCACAATGTTATTCTAGTGTAACAAGTGCTGTGCCGTCACAAATGTCACATGATGATGGTAAACTAACAAAATGGTGTCTCCGTCTGGTGTTACAACAACAAAAGTATTTTTTAAAATGAGTTTTTTTTTACCACGAGGCGATATTTGATGTTTATTAAAGAAAACATACTTAGGGAAATGACACTCGCAGTAAAAAAAATTTTTTGGAAAAAAGAAAAATTAGCTAAATTCTGTTAATTTTTACTTGTGGTGGCAGTGGTTATCTACAAATTAAGGGGAGGTAACTACTGCGGCAGAGTTTGGTGCTGTGCCTGGTGTCCCAAACATTACTGTACAGAGCCTACTAATTAAGTGAAGATTACCAGGTGTGGTGACATGCCACAAATATGTCCACAGAAATGAACTGGCATACAGGCTGGACTAATTGTCTGCCTCTGATAGACAGCAAGGATTCCAATGGCTGAACAACATTCAGCACAGATGGAGTAAGAAACTCAGTAGCATTCCAGTCTAGCACCGCAGACAACTGCTGTCAGATAGCTACTTGTTAATGTGAAGGGATGTCCGAACAAGTTGCTGTAAGTTATTTCCCAACTATGCCAGACACACTAGTGTTAAGAACAATTCACCCAGCAGCTTTTTATGAATGTATGAGGTGTTTGGGGAAATAACAATTTGACCAACATTGGCTGTGATCCTGATGTTATATTAGGTACAAATGACCACAAGTGCATCAGAAATAAAGGAAACTGTTTAATATAAATCAGCCCTCGGACAGGAAGGGGAAGACCATAAACATAACACTGTGTGGTTCTTTAATATCATTATTCTCCCTGGTATGTTCAACTTTCACCAGTCTTCTCAAGGGTTAACTAGAATTTTTACTAGTATATATAAATGTATTGAAAAGAAACTCAGATAATTGTTATTGACAGAAAAATGCATGAACTGCTGATGTTTTATTTTAGGGTTCATCACCTTTTCCTTTATCAAGTACTGAAGAGTGAGATGACCCAAAGCCTACAAGGTCTCTGAGAGGCAAGATTTTGTAGAACTGTACACCTAAGATGCGTAGCACGGCCAAAATGTTCCAGAACAGCTTTATAAATTATGATGTTTGTATAATTTTCCATGCAATGTGTAAGACAAAGTGCTTCATTGCTATAATTTGAGGAACTCGGCAATTTAAGCTGCCTTGGGAACAGTCACAATGGTAAAATTTGTGAATAAACATGGCCAAAAATTGGTTGTTTCCAGTTTTGAAACAGATATCTCATCAGTATATGTAGCTCATTAAGGTAATCCATCCATAATTTAATTGTGATCATGGTCTTTCAAGTGACTGTGGAAATTTTAAAGTAAATGCAAGCCTTTACAGACTTTGAGCAAAAGATCCTCTATTGACTCCAATTCATTGGATGCTTGCATCTGCACTAAAGCTTTTTTAAGCATAATAGAAGGACCACAATATTAATTAAATGATGGATGGATCACATTAATGTGGAAAAACAAGTTCTGCTGTCACTTCTGTTAGATGAGCCAGATCAAAGACTTATTAAAAATAATTAAGTCTTTGGTCAGATAAATGTATGGATTATCTGCTCAATTATAAAGAATGATATTTGTTGCAATGACAGACTCAATTTTGGAAATGCTTTCCTTGCTCATATTGTTTCCAATATATATCACAAATTGACCTGATCACCATGCATCTGTACCAACATTGCAGAGGAAACATAGGTTGTGCATTTGCATACTTACTCAATTAAAAATGAAAAAATACCTAATTAAATTCAAAATGACGGATCTCATAACTCATTAAAATCTGAAAGACTCAATTATTTCTGTGAGCCATGCATATAATTACTAACCCAGTATACTACTGCTACTTAAATTTGATATGACCCAATCATATTAGATGATGTTTAATCTCAGGTTTCTATTGAGTGACTGATTTCTGAAAACTAGTAGATATACTGGTCTTTGTGTAATAACTGTATTTTAACCCTTTCCCTCATAGAGGACACCATGAAAAGACCTATGCGAACAGCATAAAACCAGATCAGCCTGTGAGTAACTCGCAGGCTGATCAGGTTTTATGCTTTTCGCTGCTCCTCAGTGGTCTGGAAATGAGGATTTTGTAATTAAATTTGGTAAAGTTTAACTGTGGTTTTCTGCAGATCAGGCTTTATGTGGTACCTATTGAGTGCGTCAAAATGAGTCTATATGAGGGAAAGGGTTAAAGCAAAGTTTTGCATGTAATTTACTTTTGATTCATATATCTTTGATTATTGATGAATTCTTATAAACTAGATGTGGGTGTTCCTCGGAACACTTGTGTCGCCTGCATTTAAGCATGTTTGATGAAAGAATTGACTAGAAAATCGATCTTTTGACAAATTAAATGATAAAGCATAATCATTTGTAGGTACAAAATAACACAAATCACACAACACACACATATATATATATTTTTTTTGGGGGGGGGGGGGGGAAATAAAATATTCAAAACAGTGCAAATGTAAAATTCGATCAACTTTCGATATAGTCTTCATCAGAGGAGTGTCAGAATGACTATGATTCCAAAACATTAACTGTAAGAAAATTATGAGTCATTAAGCACTTATGACGTTAATTTAAAAATATGTTGCAAGTTTGTAGTCAATTATCATTATGAGTTATCATTTGTGTACTGCACTCAGACCAATGAGATCTATCAACTATAAATGTTTAAGGCAACACTTCAAATACTTTACAAGTTATGCACCACACAAGAATTAAATCCAAAAAAATAAACAAAGGGAAATAACTCCAAAAATACAACAGTTATTTTTAAGCACTCCATGAGATCTTTCCACCTGTGAGGTTTCAAAGTAATACCTCAAATACTTTTCGTGTTATGCTCCAGACAAAAATGAAGTCTGAGTATCAACAAAGGGCAATAACTCAGGAGAAAAGAAAGTGAGAGTTATCATTTATGTGAACTGCACTCCTCTTCAATGAGATCTATCTATCTATAAAGTTTTAAGTCAGCACCTCAAATACTTTTTGAGTTATGCCCTGGACAAAAATTAAGACTGAAAATCAACAAAGGGCAATAACTCAGAAAATATGAAAGTCATGGTTATCATTCTTGTGCACTGCACTCCACCTCAATGTGATCTATCCATGTTTTAAGTTTCAAGGTGATACCTCAAATACTTTTTGAGTTATGGTCCGGACAAAAATAAAATCTCAGAATCAACAAAGGGTAATAACTCAGAAAATACGAAAGTCAGAGTTATCATTCTTGTGCACTGCACTCCACCTCAATGTGATCTATCCATGTTTTAAGTTTCAAGGTGATACCTCAAATACTTTTCGAGTTATGCTCCGGACAAGAAAGTGTGACGCCGACGACACCGACGACGACGACGACGGACAAAGTGATCCCTATGTGTCTGCCATGCTATGCAGGCGACACAAAAAGGCACATGATTTGTACTAAATTCAACTTAGAGTTATTTCTATTGTTTATTTAAGTAGAGTGTAGTGTTAATCTACAAATAAAACTAACCAAATTTTCTATGTTGGAAAAGGCCTATAATTTGCATTCAATTCAACTTAAGAGACATCTAATTTGGTTATTTTAGTACTCTTGAGGATTGGTTTCAGTCCAATACATGTGATGGTTTTAGAAATAAAGCTTTGATAGTACTTGCAGGCAAATCTTAAAAAAGGGCCAAAATTTCAAATGAATTCAGCCAGAGTTACCTAACTTGATGGTCGCATACACCTGAACATGTTAATAAAGTTTATGTTAATCTCATAAACGACTGCTGAGATATAAGCTTGATTGTATGTTGCATGCAAAGATTTAACCAAAATTTAGTCCAAAAAGGGGAGATAAATTTGTAAAAACAGTTACATGTATCTGACCTTGCACAATGACCTTGACCAATGACTCAAACCCATGTAGGATGTTTTCAAAAAGGTATCATCACTGATTAAAGGAGATGTCCAATACAGACCAAAACTTTAACCTTAATTTTCTTACCCAAGTCTAAAAGGGGCAAAACTCTGAAATACCTGCTGACAGAGTTACGTGACTTCTCACAATTAGTCACCTTGTTATATTAAGTTTAGCATGTGAAGTTTGAAGCAAATTTCTTTGATAGTATACAAGATATTTAGCTTTCCAAAAAAACTTCAACCAAGGCTGACGCAATTGTGAGTGCTATAGTTCTTAAATTCGTCAAATAGTTCAGATAAAAACAAGTGCCGGTAGAAGTGGTAGATGCTCCCCATACAGCGCATTGTCACTTGATGGGTACTTTTTATACTATATGAGCTCCGGACAAAAATTTAAGTATAAAAATTAACAAAGGGCAATAACTCTTAAATTATGCAAAACAGAGTTATTGTTCTTGTACACTGCACTTCTCCTCATTGAGATCTATCTACCTATGAAGTTTCTCTTAAAGTTTTTGTGTTATGATCCGAACAAATTTATGACAGATGGACGAATGGATGGAACAGACGGATGGACAAAGCAGCAACTATATACTTGCTCTTTGGGGAGCAAAAAAATGAGAGTAACATACCTGCTAAATTACTTGATATTTATACATGTACTCAATTAGTACTGAAAGTGAAGCTTCAAACTCTGTTAGATATAAAAAACTTTTTCTTCTGATGTTGTATTAAAGTACAGTAGGTTTAATTTCTTACCTTGTTCAATCAGCTGACTGAGGACTTGTACATCTGATATGATCCTAAGAATAATAAAAAAAAAAATCATACATTTGCTACATATACATGTATACAAAACTGAGCTGAAAGTGCTTTTCCATACTTTCCATATTTAGCCTTGGCATTAAAGTGCTAACACTGACATGTAGTACTTTCCATATTTAGCCTTGGCATTAAAAGTGCTAACACTGACATGTAGCCTTGGCATTAAAAGTGCTAACACTGACATGTAGTACTTTCCATATTTAGCCTTGGCATTAAAAGTGCTAACACTGACATGTAGTACTTTCCATATTTAGCCTTGGCATTAAAAGTGCTAACACTGACATGTAGTACTTTACATAATTATTTAGCCTTGGCATTAAAAGTGCTAACACTGACATGTAGTACTTTCCATATTTAGCCTTGGCATTAAAAGTGCTAACACTGACATGTTACTTTCCAATTTATTTTTTCCTATTTTCAAGTATAACTCGAGGCTGCACTTAATACTGAATTCATCATGTGATTTTTTTTAGTTTCGTTTAAAAATCCTGCTGCACGATAACAAAAATATCTGAGATCTAACCCCTTAGATTTGATACAACAGGGTCTTCCCTGCTTTATCCTACATCAGCGAACTTCCATTGCCTGCCAGGCTCTTAAAACCAACTAAAAAAGAAATTATGAGGGTTCTAACTTGTGGTTTGAATGTTATATTTGGTGCATTACCATGACTTTAAATCTCTCAGAGACCAATTACTGGTTCTACACATGATATTTTATACCTGAGGGTCCAACATGTGGAGGACTACAGCTAAAACAAGATTATATGAAAATAGTAAAATGCTGGTTGTCTGATTGAGTAAGCCATCCTTATTTCACTTGTATTTTGAAATATGCAAATCATGATTTAAGAGAGAAGTCAAACTTTTTATTTTACATTTAAAATCATAACACCAACACTGGCCTTTGGTCTCCCTCCAGGTGTATATAATAAAACTATATTATAAGAAATGACTGATGTCATAATCAGCAACAACAATGTTGAAAGTATACAACAAAGACTTTGTCTAAAACAATATAAACTAAATATAAATGAAGGATCAAGAGTCTGATAACAGCATGCTGCTCTACAATAGTACTGTTCGCCATCCTTGATGAACATACGCATTGGAGCTTTCATCAAGTAGATTTTGATGGCATAATAATTAGAATTAATTGAAAGTGTTAGAATACTGTAAATGTGTTAGATCTGATCTTTAATTATGGACAAAGAAAATAATACAAAAGTTCTCATATATAATGATCAATCACCCCTCGTACATGTATATAGGATCAATAACATGATTCTTAGTTTGCATACATTGCAGCTAATATGCAAAGGAATAAGAACACTTAATATGTTTATATAATTCATATCAGAAAAAAACAAATTTAGAAACAAATTTCATACATTTTCAGTCAGATAACAGTCTGCAGCAGAAATCATTTTCTGATGAAACTTATACTTTGCATAAAAAATTTATTTAATAAATGTATATAAAAAACCTAATGGAAGAAAGACAGCACAAAGTTTTTAGTACAAACTAATGGGTTGTGGGACCATTAGTCTGTCAAACTTGCATGCAAGTGTAATTATTTCTTCGGAAATCAAACACGGCTCTGGCTTTAACCACGGTTCATGTTTCACATTTGCATGACTGCCCAAACAAAACCCTTCCGATAGTGTGCAGAGGCCTCGTACATCAGCTGCCCGTTTTTATCTCACCATCGCCTAGATCTGTTTTCCCCCCAAATCATCCCAGTAAAAATATTAAAACTGATAGTTTTTTTAATGTTATCTAGCTTTCAACCTGGAGTGAGATAGAAAAACAAAGAAATAAAACAAAATATTCTTGAAAAAAAAAGAAAAACAAGAGGCCCATGATGGCCCTAAATCGCTCACCTGAGATAAATAGGTTGACCCAAGGAACATCTGTACCAATTCATTTTAAAATCTGGCCAGTAGTTTTGAAGAAGATGATTTTTAAAGTTTTCATATTTTTTTTCTTTTTGTTGCCATGCCAACCAGAGTTCTATATGGATCAAGTTTATTTTAGGAACTTTTGTGAAGGTTGACCCAAGGATCATTCCTGCCAAATTTAATCAAATTCTGTCCAGTGGTTTCAGAGGAAATGTTGATTAAAGTTTTCCCTATATACATATAAGGCAAATAAGCCCCGCCCCTGGCGGCCATGTTTTTTACGGATCGGAAAAATTTTAGCAACTTTGGTAGAGGCTGACCCAAGAAACATCTGTACCAATTTATTTTAAAATCTGGCCAGTAGTTTTGAAGAAGATGAGTTTTAAAGTTTTCATTTTTTTTTTCTTTTTGTTGCCATGGCAACCAGAGTTCTACATGGATCAAGTTTATTTTAGCAACTTTTGTGAAGGTTGACCCAAGGATCATCCCTGCCAAGTTTAATCTAAATCTGTCCAGTGGTTTCAGAGGAGATGTTGTTTAAAGGTTTCTCTATATACATATAAGGCAAATAAGCCCCGCCCCTGGCGGCCATGTTTTTTTACGGATCGGAATAATTTTACCAACTTTGGTAGAGGTTTGCCCAAGGAACATCTGTACCAATTTATTTTAAAATCTGGCCAGTAGTTTTGAAGAAGATGATTTTTAGAGGTTTTTTTTTGGGTTTTTTTGTTGCCATGGCAACCAGAGTTCTACATGGATCAAGTTTATTTTAGCAACTTTTGTGAAGGTTGACCCAAGGATCATCCCTGCCAAGTTTAATCAAATTCTGTCCAGTGGTTTCAGAGGAGATGTTGTTTAAAGGTTTCTCTATATACATATAAGGCAAATAAGCCCCGCCCCTGGCGGCCATGTTTTTTTACGGATCGGAATAATTTTAGCAACTTTGGTAGAGGTTGACCCAAGGAACATCTGTACCAATTTATTTTAAAATCTGGCCAGTAGTTTTGAAGAAGATGATTTTTAAAGTTTTCATTTTTTTTTCCTTTTTGTTGCCATGGCAACCAGAGTTCTACATGGATCAAGTTTATTTTAGCAACTTTTGTGAAGGTTGACCCAAGGATCATCCCTGCCAAGTTTAATCAAATTCTGTCCAGTGGTTTCAGAGGAGATGTTGTTTAAAGGTTTCTCTATATACATATAAGGCAAATAAGCCCCGCCCCTGGCGGCCATGTTTTTTTACGGATCGGAATAATTTTAGCAACTTTGGTAGAGGTTGACCCAAGGAACATCTGTACCAATTTATTTTAAAATCTGGCCAGTAGTTTTGAAGAAGATGATTTTTAAAGTTTTCATTTTTTTTTCCTTTTTGTTGCCATGGCAACCAGAGTTCTACATGGATCAAGTTTATTTTAGCAACTTTTGTGAAGGTTGACCCAAGGATCATCCCTGCCAAGTTTAATCAAATTCTGTCCAGTGGTTTCAGAGGAGATGTTGTTTAAAGGTTTCTCTATATACATATAAGGCAAATAAGCCCCGCCCCTGGCGGCCATGTTTTTTTACGGATCAGAATAATTTTAGCAACTTTGGTAGAGGTTGACCCAAGGAACATCTGTACCAAATTATTTTGAAATCTGGCCAGTAGTTTTGAAGGAGATGATTTTTAAAGTTTTCAAATTATTTTTCTTTTTGTTGCCATGGCAACCAGAGTTCTTCATGGATCAACTTTATTTTAGCAACTTTTGTAGAGCCTTACCCAAGGAACATTCCTGCCAAGTTTCATTAAATTCTGTCCAGCAGTTTCAGAGGAGATGTCGTTTAAAGAAAATTGTTGACGACGGACGACTGACGACGGACGACGCACGACGCACGACGACGGACGCCGGACGAAGGGCGATCACAAAAGCTCACCTTGAGCACTTTGTGCTCAGGTGAGCTAAAAAAGAAGAAAAACTCTCATAACTCTCTTTAAATGCACCTATATTAATTCTTTACGACTAGTCAATTCCTTTTATATAGGATTTTATATACTAAATAGCCCTAAGCACAGTTGGTGTAAATATAAACCAAATCTTTTATACACACAGACTGGTCACTGCCAATCACAGACCAAATTTAAAAAGAAAATATAACGGTTACAGAGTTAATCTGAACTTCTGTCTAGAGAAATACTGAACTCTCTAGAAATGTCCATCGCAGCGTCTCGCAGACAAGCAGAATAATATTGTTAAGGTGAGATCTGACATGGGGAAAAATTCCACTGTGATGTATTTCTCCAGCAGTAATTCCATGTTCGTCTATGTGTCTATTTCTTGTGATAAACTATAAAAGTTTTTGACTTGTATTGTCCCTAGATTTAAGTAAGAGTAATCTCCTGAGGCCAAGGGTGATAGATTATTCATGATTCCTCACTACTACTGTAACTTTTCTTATCATCTGATCGTATTAACATTGCAAGATGTTTGGATTATCTATGCTTTTTGGAGAAAATGTACTGGTTATGTGAAAAATTCTCTTCCTTTTTCCCCCCCCAGAAAATCAGAATTTATAGTCAGACATGAAGTCATACAATTATGGGAAAAGAGTCAAACATGAAATTATACAAATGTAATGAATTTAGTTTTAGTGTCCGTTACTTTGTGAAGACCCTCAAATTAACATTGTCCATTCTATAACAGTTATCTCCCTTGCTTTTAAGGCTAAATAGCAGAACTGTAAGTTTGGTCATGTTTATTTGATTAATTGCATTCATGAGTAGCAATTAGTTCTGTAACTTTTAGATGATTATTTCCCTCATACCATACCTATTCTATTATTTTCATTGTAGACTAACCTGGTTTACCCACTTTTTTAATTAATGGACTCGACCAATCAGCTAGGTGGTACATTTGCATAAAATAATATAACCCTTTACTTTACAATTTATACTCATTTTGACGCATTCCTGCTGGCATGCGGTAGGTCGGTGGTTCTACCTGGATGCCTCCGTGTATTATAATTAGCTGGACATCAATATATGACTGAAATACTTTCGAAGCAGTGGTAAACTCAAATAGTCATGTTACGTCAAGTAAAGTCATTGTGTCAGAAGATAAGCCTCGCTTCCTTCTGGCTAGTTTTCAAGTCTTGCCTGATTGCTAGAGTTGCTGTTGGCAGCTGGGGCGGAAATGTAGGGGTTACAACTCTTTAGAGTGTTAGGGAGCTGGTAGAACAACTCCTCCCTTCCTTCTGGTTAGTGATATTTGCAGCTGGGTGTGGTATCCTTAGGGGAATAGTCCTGTGAGGCATTATTCTTTATTTTCTTTTTCAAGTTACTGAGTATATGCAGTCAGTAAGGTCTTTTCACTAGTTCATTCATTTATCATAATTAACCAGCAAGGAAGCCAAAAGGAAAATCATTATATAGTTTGTATATATTTGTTTTGTATGACAAAGATCACATTATTAAAGACAGAGAGTCAGACATGAAATCATACAAAGGTCACATTATATAGACATGAAATTATGCTAACAGAGGATCTTTAGAGCTCATTTGCTTAAGGAATTACAACAATCACCTTCAAATACATGTGAAGTTTAATGCATCAAGTCAGGGGTTGTGGAGATAAAGTGCCTGCAGACAAGATTCTGTCAAGAACACAAAGGGTCATAAGTGTCATAATTCATCCAACCAAACATGCTGACGACATGCACAACTAGACTTGATACAGATCAATACTGTGACCTATCATTCTAAGGGTTTTAGAGATAGGAGCAGACAAAATTGTGGCTATTGACAGACAGACAGACAAACAGAAGGACAAGCTGATTCCAGTATTATCCTCCCCCCACTAACTTTGTTGCATAGATATGACTACTAATACAGCAAGTATTTGGAAGGATACCAGAATTTGTACCTCGAAATTTCTCTGTATTGATTTCATTATCAAGAAAATGACAACAGAGCGAAAGCTTCATAAACGAACCACAGGAAATTTACCACATTCACTGACCATTAACGCTTATCATTTGAAAGCAAGAGTGTTGTAAAAATACAGCGAGGCAAAACCCATTTAACAGAAAAAGATTTTACTGTTTGTAAAATGTCAATTCACTCAACAACTAACAGGAACTTCAAATAATAAACTTGCATTTGTTCTGCCATCCATGCATGCTGCATTGACATCACTCCTGGAATCAATTCCCGCTCATCTGTTCAAACAAGGAAAAATAGCCCATAAAGCAATTTTATGTCTGTCATTAGGTAGATCATGTGTTACAGTCTTCTGAACATCACTGCGATGTATTTCCTCTATTTCATAAAAACACAGGCCGTTTTTTCTAATGCTATAAAAAGAATCTTACAGTCATGTAATATCATATTTTTGAGAGTAAAATCACCACCAAAAAATCACAAAGAAAAACCCTGGGTAAAATAGCAAAATATTTCAGAGGTAAAGACACCTAGGTACTGTCATTACATCCGGAAAGTAAGTGCGCTAACAGAAAGCCAGATCAATTCGCATGTTTCTGATCTGATGCCCTACGTAATAAGCAAAGGCTTAGTAAAAGGTACAAGTGTAGACCAATGCTACAATACTGTTACATGTATATAGTGAAACAAGAGGCCCATGAGGTCCTAAATCGCTCACCTGAGATACATAGGTTGACCCAAGGAACATCTGTACCAATTTATTTTAAAATCTGGCCAGTAGTTTTGAAGAAGATGATTTTAAAAGTTTTCATATATTTTTTCTTTTTGTTGCCATGGCAACCAGAGTTCTATATGGATCAAGTTTATTTTAGCAACTTTTATGAAGGTTGACCCAAGGATCATTTCTGCCAAATTTAATCAAATTCTGTCCAGTGGTTTCAGAGGAAATGTTGATTAAAGTTTTCCCAATATACATATAAGGCAAATAAGCCCCGCCCCTGGCGGCCATGTTTTTTTTTACGGATCGGAATAATTTTAGCAACTTTGGTAGAGGTTGACCCAAGGAACATCTGTACCAATTTATTTTAAAATCTGGCCAGTAGTTTTGAAGAAGATGATTTTTAAAGTTTTCATTTTTTTTTCTTTTTGTTGCCATGGCAACCAGAGTTCTTCATGGATCAAGTTTATTTTAGCAAATTTTGTGAAGGTTGACCCAAGGATCATCCCTGCCAAGTTTAATCAAATTCTGTCCAGTGGTTTCAGAGGAGATGTTGTTTAAAGTTTTCCCTATATACATATAAGGCAAATAAGCCCCGCCCCTGGCGGCCATGTTTTTTTACGGATCGGAATAATTTTAGCAACTTTGGTAGAGGTTGACCCAAGGAACATCTGTACCAGTTCATTTTAAAATCTGGCCAGTAGTTTTGAAGAAGATGATTTTTAAAGTTTTCATTTTTTTTTTCTTTTGGTTGCCATGGCAACCAGAGTTCAACATGATTTAATGTACCTTTCCTTACTTATACTTACTGATATAGCATGCCATGGTTTAACTATAAAACAACTTTATAAAATCTTGGAAGAGCCATTAGTGATGATTTGATTAACTCATCTTTAGAAAAACTTCAAAACAAAAATACGGTGAGAAGAAAGGACTTCCGTGTTAAAGTTTTGTGACAAACAAACAGACAGACCAAAAACAATATGCCCCTAGATCTATCGATGCAGGGGCATAAAAAGCGGAAAAAAAGCAAAGGGACATAACTCTGTGGTGATATTTCAACTAATCATGCCATTGATATGCATAACTAGACTTGGTGTCTATGACTGTATCTATGTATGGACATTTCATCAAATTCAAGCCTGGGGTTTTAGAGATGAGTAAAGTGCAAGAACGTATACCCCATTATATTTTTATTGCTATAAAAACAAGGCACCATTATCTCTGTGATAAATCATCCTATCTAAACCTGCCAAAGATATGTTTAACTAGACTAGACTCCTTTTTTTTTCATATATTTGACAATTCCATTTCAATTACACTATGGTACATTTGTAAAAAGTTACAATGAACACATTAAGTTTCAGTTTAATGCAATTTTATGGAAAACTCAAATTATGAAAAACAGAGTGATGATAAAGAAATGTAGAATAGGTAAAGTAATACACACATGTATGGTCTAAAATTTCACTAATCAATCCTGTGAAATTTCATCCAATTTAAGCCAGAGGTTTTGGAAAAGAAGTATGGGCAAAATGTCATCTATAGACAAGCTGATTCCTGTATATCCCCCCCCCCCCCACCCCTGCACTACTCACACACAACTTTGTTGTAAATAGTATAATTTTTAACTCAATATCATAGCTAAATACAAAATAAAATAGGAGTCGTCTCTTTCACATTTCTGACAAAATAAAATACACATTTACCCATTGTGCTGATATAGGCTTAACTGATCCCACCTGTCAATGAGGCCCCAGACAGGCTCTATCGTTAGTGCAATGTGAGCTTCAAAACCATTAAGTCCATGCGAAGTCGCTTCCTGGCAGAAATCACATTCAGATGGTGTCAGACACATTACTGGTATCAGATTTTTTCTTGCAAAAAGAGCTGACAATATAGACAAACGATCACTTATATTTCAGAAGAAATATAACCAAGGGTGCAATATTTTTTAATGGTCGTATGGTAGGGCTCTTGACTATTGATTTGAAGGTTTTGAGATAATCCCCACTGGAGACCATACTTTCCATGCTCAAAGTACTGGTACAACCCAGGAACCATCAAGAGGTCAAAAACAAGATTGCCCTGTATATTTCTATATAAAATCAAGTGACCCCAGAGTTGGGCAGTGCCAAACCTTACCCAGGGCCATGATTTGAATGAACTTGGTAGAAGCCCACCACTTTGAATATTTGCATTATACCATAAAACAATATAAATGAACACTCGCTGTCTCCCTTGTTTTTCAATATGAAATTCCAAAGTATTTTTTAAACCCTTGGAAAAACAATCATATTTTTCCTAAAGTCATTAATGAACATTATTAGCAGTTATATTTCAAAAGGAAGTCATTAAAAATCTAGCTAAAGACTATTTTTCATGAAATCCATTATTTCTAATTTAAAATGGAAAATGTTTTGCATTTATTTATTTATTTTACTCAATTAAAACAGAAAAATTGATCTTTCTGAAGAAAAAAAATCCCTTAAAAATAACTTAACAAAATCATGCTGGCCCAGTTCAATGAAATATTTAGTGAAATATTTTAGAGAATTTTAATGTATTTTGATTATTGTAAAATGCAAATTGTTGCAGAGTTTTTGCAGTGATAATTATGAAGTCAAATTATAAAAATCAAAATCTGTAGAAAAACAAAAAAGAAACTGATACAAATGTACAAACACCTTTCCCTTCAATAAGCATACAGAGAAGGTACACCAGGGGGAGTTTTAGTACATGTATTAACATTTTTTTACAACAATTGGACAAAACACTTTGCTTAAGCCTTGCAGGTCACTCTAACACAACACTCATAATGATCACCCAATGTTTAAAACAACTGGCCGAGCATGGACAAAGTGTTGTTAATTACTGAATAAATTGGGCACCATCGTCAATACCACAATCTCAGCTCATCATTTCCATGTCCTCATTGCCCTCGATAAGCTTTCACCAAGTTTCATACAATATACAGTTGTTCTACGCTTGCACCATCTTTTTTTATGCCCCCCAAAAAACTCCTGCATTGCACTGTAATTCCGCAATGATTTTGAGCATGTTCAAAGTTTGGCCACATTTTCCCCTATTAATGGTGACAGTGCACTGCGCTAATTCACAATTGCAGTACTTTCATCGAAGATCGATCTGCTTCCCTTCAGCATCCTTCAGGATTTTATCGCGTTCTATGAGTGTATATAATAAGAATATTATGAGAAGGCTAGAAGCCTGGTGTTACTATATTATAACCTAGGCTCAAACCTAGTATATGCTATTCAGATACCCAGAACAAATACAGATATATCTGTATCAGCAGTCTTGGAAAACACAAACAAGGCAGAGATTGATCACACCATTTAGAAGTCCCTTTTTGTTGCATAAAACTTTAATGTCCTGTTTCCTTTTAGAGAGACAGTGGTGCTGCTATCATCACCCTCTGTTTAATCTATCACAACCAAATTAGGCTTCCTGAGAAGGATGTCAAGTCCCTTGTATCCCGGCAACTGTTCACATCAGTCAGGAACTAACAGCAGGATGTTAGCTCCAGGAAACACTGTTTCTCAATTCTCACTTGATCAAGGATTTCTGATCAAAGCAGGATCTGATGACGATATGCATGAAGTTCATATCTGACCGGGACGTGTGTCGCATTTGTCAAGTTAATGTGCCAAATGGAAAAGATTAGATATCAGTCTTTTCCCAGCTGTAAGGAAACACAATGTCTGCATGAAGACTTGCAATGTTCACATTATTATTCTGATGCCTTATTCTAAAGAAATACACAAATAATGCATCAAGCTCCATGTCATCTGGAGGATATTTCCCTATTTATGTAAAGACAAAATCAAAGGGAAAAGGGAAGAATAAAACAGTGCTTGAAATGAGTTTCCTTATCTAATTTATTGCTTTATAACTCTCACTAATAGAATTTTGTTAAAAAAAACAAAAACAAATAATGATACATACTTGAAGGAATATAAGAAACACATGGTACATGATAACAAAACAGCCAAGAAGGGGTAAACATAATGGTGCGATATAATTCAACTTGGCAGAATGAATTTACCCATAAACTGATTGAGACTGCTTTACAAAATTAATGTAATACTGGTGTAATCAAAGCGAATTCTGGCATAGAATTACTTTCAAATTCAAGGGCCATGAATTGATTCTTGGCCAAATGTGTGATGTTAGTATTGATGGTGATGGTACAGTAATGTGTAAGTCCAAATACCATAATTATGATGATAACTTTATTTACATGTATAGTCTATGCTTAACAACTACTTTAGATCAACCATTATAATAAAGAAATTATGCTCATTAAGGGCATATATGTGACAGTTTGCCAGACAAAGAAGGAAAATTTAATTTGTACAAAAGAATTTTTTTAAAGTTTGTATGATTATAGAGAATCATAAAAGACACATTTTTATGGGGAAAAAAATGGGGTCACCATCATACTTTTTGAGTTATCTGCCCCTTAATGCAATATTTTAGCACTTTTAGACCATATTCAAGTGCAGAATAAGGGCCTGTACAATGTTGCCGGTGCGAGAAAGAAGAAGAGTAATAATGATAAGAAAAAACGGAGTATACACAATAAGTCTCCAAACTTCGTTTGAGAGACTTAATTAGGTAACATCCAAAACAATCATTCAAACCAACATAAAACCGACCCCCTGCATTTCCATCTCTCTTCAGTACATGTATATAGTAAGTCAAGTCTTTATTTCAGTGACTGACATAATGTAGCATAAACCAGTGCTGCCTCATATGGCCCATATAATTATATACAGTAATTACATACAAATTCTATTCCCCATAGTTCCTGAGAGGCACAGTAGAGAAACAATCTTGCAAAAATCAAGCAAAATCTATTGCAAACATTAGGCATTTTGAATATTTCTAGTCCAAAACTGGCTAGAAATATTGCCTTGTTTTTTTATGCAATGTCTGGACAGCAAACATTCTGCCCAAAACCTTCCACCCCAAAGGCATTAATCTTAGAAATGAGACAGCTCTCACTCTGAACCTTGAGGAGAGGAACTTACTCAGGCAAATAAATAATTCATCACATTACCGAAAACAATTTATACACCCAACTAGCACTGTAAATTAATCATATACAATTTTGGTTCTCGAAGAATTATGACACATTCTGGAAACATATACAATAATTAGCCGAACAAAATAATACATTATGGATGTATTTATATTTTACACCATATTCTATGAGAGTGTTTAAACACTTGATGCATGATGTCATGCTACATGTACCACTGAAGGTGATAAATAGACCATTTCACTCCGAAATCAGACATAAAACCTACATAAATCAACAAGCACTTCCTGAACACCTAATCTATATGCTGGTGTATAATTCCACACATTGTTCAATGGGAAATAAACATACATTTGAATTTTTCCCCAGTTATTGATTGGACAACATAAATCAGCTAATTATACCAGGTATTGCCAATCCTCTGGTGAAATGGTCTGTTATCATGACTCTCTGACATGAAAAGATGTTGAACAAAAATATCAACCAACATAAGAAGATTGCTGGATTTGAAACCCAACTGCGGCTGTTCCAACTGAACAATAATCTCAAAAAAACACTCCAGTCAATTATAATTTCGTGAAGCTGGTAAAGCTACAGCAAGCTCTCGTAACAGTAAAACACTGATAAAACATTGCTCTTCAATTTCACAGCTAAAACTGATAAAAAAGGCCAAAGCTTCTTCTGTCCATTAATCAGGATATGACCTAAACCATTAATAAACAACTGCATTTGGCACAATCTGGTGTTATTTTTTAATTTTTTTTTAGTTTGTCTGAATTTTGCATTATCAGAGACATTGGGAAATGAACCATTACAAACTTAACCTATAGAAATGACATAATATTGTATATTTTGTATATATTGCTTCATTCATTTCCTGACATAGGTCATAATAGCTGACACTGCTAGACACAAAGAAGGAGTAAAGTCTTGAACTTAATAACAGAACAGCAGTGTTTGTCTACTGACGTCAGAGGAAACAGTGATAACTGACATCTTTGAAAAATTGCTTTCAGAAATAAATGACAGCATACTAATTTTAAAAGTAATGTTTTAAGTAACTGGAGTTTTCTTTTTCTTGTCCCCACTCCCGTACAAATTTTCATCTTTCCGTGCATGTTAAGTAATATTATTTTATTTGCTTAAAAAATTGACAAGCAAGAAATCTTACAAACTTATGGAACATTTTATTAAACTTTATAATTATGAACAAATTAACAAATTTAAGTCTTAGTCATACAAATGATTTCCAATTTCATTGTATAGTCTAAATATATATCTCTTTGTAAATAAAATTTCTAAGAATGTTACATTAGTGGTCTCACGATTCCTCAAGGTCAGATGGGATCGGAAAAAAATTCGAAACAGTGCCGTATTCCAGAAGTCATTCAGATGTCCTAATTTGATAAGTTTTCACAAACAGATAACAAGATGTCAAGTGTTTATTCATAAATTAATGTTTTGTTTTGCTTTAAATTGTACATTTTTAACATCAAATATGTTTAATATCAGAGAATAAACAACGCAAACATTGCTTTCAGTGTGAGAAATGTTTAGACAACTACTGTATTGAAAACACAGCTCCTTCACAGATGAAATAAAGTTGTTTTAACTTTCCCTCATTAATGTTGGTGAAGTCTTTGTTTCATGACCAACAAATTGGAAAATTTGGGTTACTAGTACAATGCACACGAAATAAAATGAAAAATGCCAACTTAGGGGAATCGGTTAAATAAAGAATACGGTATCCTGAATATGGTGTCTTCACAAGTTCTGTGTAGCGAAATCGCATGTTCAGTGTGTGAAGTTAGCACATACGAGAAGAGTGAATGATCAGTCATTTGATGGCACATGAAAATAGAAATTCTATATAGGTTTTTAATTCTAAATATAGTTTCAATAATTTTATTATGCTATTGCTGAGTGGTGGAGATACCATTTTGCCTCTGTAGATGGGTATTTACCGGTATGTGCAATACGCACAGATAGTTATCAAATTCTTAGTCAATGACCATCAATGAATGAGGTGCTTTAACCCTTTCCCTCATAGAGGAAACCATGAAAAGATCTATGTGAACAACATAAAACCAGATCAGCCTGCAAGTAACTCGCAGGCTGATCAGGTTTTATGCTGTTCGCTGCTCCTCAGTGGTCTGGAAATGAGGACTTTATAATTAAATCTGGTAAGGTTTAACTGTGGTTTTCTGCAGATCAGGCTTTATGTGGTACCTATTAAGTGCGTCAAAATGTGTCTATATGAGGGAAAGGGTTAACTCATTCTCATCATCATTTTGAAGTATCCCAATTAATGATTAATATAACTAGATGCCCAAGGGCAACATGTCTAGCCCGCCAAAGGATACCATATTGAACAGAATACCTACGAGAGGCATTGTAGAAGATGTAGTTGTTTTAAAATTTAATAAGGTTTCATCTATGCGGATTACAGCATTATGTATATAATCATGGGTGTGAACTGCAGTTTCTCAACTACATTATATATGTAGTGGGATGTCATAATAAAATGGTTAATCCCTGCCAGGGTAAATGTCGCGCTTAATTCAGCCAAAGATATGCCTAAAAAGATTGATATTATTCACTTAAGGTGGGTATAAATCAGGATGTAGAGTTTCCTTAACCCTTTACCTCATACATATGCTTTTTGACGCCCCTAATATGTACCTTATAAAGCCTGATCTGCAAAAAGCAACAGTTAAACCTTTCCAAATTTAATGGTAAAAACCTAATTTCCAAATGACTGAGGAGCAGCCAACAGCATAAAACCTGATATGCCTGCGAGTTACTCACATGCTGATCTTGTTTTATGCTGTTCAAATAGGTTTTTTTATGGTGTTCTGTATATTCGAACCTTCAAACTCCTGCTCCCGAAGTGGATGCATTAACCACTAGGCCACGGGATCGGTTATGTTTTAGAACTTTGACCTCCAACTGTGAACTTGACCTTTGAGCTACGAAACTGGTTCTTGGGTATGACACTCCGTCTTACTAAGCTTGACATTTGTGCCAAATTATTTGAAAATCCTTCCATCCATGATGAAGTTACAGCCCGGACAAGCAAAAAAGTACATGTTTTTTTAAATTTGACCTCCATCTGTGACCTTGATCTTTGAGCTATGAACCTGGTTCTTTTGCATGACACTCCGTCTCACTGAGCTTGACATTTGTGCCAAATTATTTGAGAATCCTTCAATCCATGATGAAGTTACAACCCGGACAAGCAAAAAAGTACATGTTTTTGACCTTTGACCTCCATCTGTGACCTTGACATTTGAATTACAAATCTGGTTCTTGTGCATGACACACTGTCCCACTGAGCTTGACATTTGACATCCATGATCAAGTTATAGCCCGGACAAGACCAAATCCTGACGGACACACGCACATACATACACCGAACCGCCACTGTGACAACTAAGTCAAGCTCACTGCAATTGGGTTCCACAAAAACTAACAAAATTGCTTCCTTTAAGTACAAGTGATCAAACAGGAGGAGTACCTGTCACAGTTTGAGAAATTATCGGCTGAGGTGCAAAAATACATTCTATATCAGAGCTACAGATAACTTTTTCATGCAATGGGTTACATTTGCCCTATGACTTTTATAACTTGGATTTTTGTGCAATGTCATTGTGTTTTTGACAAATGTGAATTGGGCATTCTGTATGTTTGTATACAACTACCAACATTAATTGAGTTTTCAAAAATTCTTTTGCTTTTAGTTACTCCAAGATTCTGAAAACTATTGATTTTTTGCCAAATATTCAAACACCCTGCTTACAATGTATCTGTTACTCTGCTACACAGCTGTGTTAAGGTATTATAATTCACCTGGTTAATCTTAGAGGTTTTACAATGTCTCATTGGGCAGATATAGTGTTGCCAAACAAATACAGAAAGATCTGATAACCTTGAAGAATTGCACAAAAATTATATAGGATATACATGTGTTATCAAGGGATGAAACATGGAGCTTGAGGAATCCATTTCATATAGAGTCAACAAAGTATTTTGAAGAATCACCACATTGAGGAAGTGTGTGACCACTGTATTTCACATCTGCGAATTTACAATTACATGGATTTTTCTCATAGAAAAGGCCCAAGTATATGATTACATGTTGATAAGAAAGGCATACAGATAAACAAGGAACACATTGCTACATATATGTACAGAATGAGGTGTTTAAGAAAAGGTCAACTAGAGGTCAGTCTAGTGACAGGATATTGATTGGTAGATTGTGAAAGCAGCTGTGATAAAATGGCTCCTTTGGTAGGGAGCAGATAAACATCAATTATGTGAATGACCTAAAACATTTTTTTAACCAAGGAAGTGCCTTTCATGATCCTGATTATAATTGGAATGATATCAGTGTTCATGTTTGTCTTGAATTTCAATGAGTCCCGGGGACATGAAGGCATACAAAATTTTGAGTCCCAAACAAACTTTACTAAAATCCCAACTGTTTTTAACCCTATCCCTCATTGAGGAAACCATGAAAAGACCTATGTGAACAACATAAAACCAGATCAGCCTGTGAGTAACTCGCAGGCTGATCAGGTTTTATGCGGTTTGCTGCTCCTCACTGGTCTGGAAATGAGGACTTATAATTAGATTTGGTAAGGTTTAACTGTGGTTTTCTGCAGATCAGGCTTTATGTGATACCTATTGAGTGTGTCAAAATGAGTCTATATGAGGGAAAGGGTTAAGAACCAATCTCTAAATCACGTCACTGAACTTTTTGTTCATGTATTATTTAGCAAATAATGTAGATCAAGACTAAAATGTTGCTATGGGTCTGTACAGAGTTTCCAATTGAAAATCGGCTGCTTGCAAAAATGTGTTTTACATTTAGATGCAAACCAAACCATTATTACAGTGTTTGTGTCTCGGTCGATAAATTTCACTGACCACTTTAAATCTTTCTCTTTCAACTGTGATTCTAGAAAATGTCTTTCTTTCTTTTCCATACTGATGCCATCTTACATAATAGTTTTCTTTACAAGCGATGCCACAACACATCATTGCAAAACTGATTTTTTTTTTATCAGAAATACTTCAGTTTAAACTTTAATATGTGAAACTAGTCTTGGCAGGTGTTCTTGTGTCATATTGATATCCATATTGATATAATGGAAATTTGATCGCTCTCTTTTTCAATCATACATGTAGAATGATTATATTCCAGTTATTTTCATAGGGAATTATGCCTGAGTTTTAACCAAGAGACACTGTGTCCCATGTTTGAAACGCTTTTGATAGTTTTTTGTCCCTGCCTAATTTGATATGATTGATCACTGGATATGTTCATACTTAATATTTTTTTGCCAAATGTTAAATCATTTCAAATCAGATCTAAATTTGATCCTCTGTTTCCTCAATCTTATCTACAATCCACTGTTTAACAGGGTTATTAACAGTGACTGTATGGCTCAAGTATGAAATGAAACCAGACAGCAAAAACCACAATGGAGTTATAAGATTATCTCGGATTGACGATGTCAAAGTCAGCGGCTTTAGGCTTCTTTAAGATAAATAATTGAGATTATATATGTAAATAGACACACAACAGGCCTGACACCAGTGATCATAACAACTCAACCTGAGCATGAGGTAACTTGAGCTATCACAATATGTGATTGATGACCCCCCCCCCCCACACACACACAATATAATACATGTATATATAAACTCCTGAGATAAGGTTAGGCCTACATCCAATTACCTCCCCTTGGAGACATCAGACATAATTAATTTTGCTCCATGCTCATCTCCATAAGACAATGGTGTACTATCAGTGAAGTTTCCTTGAAATCCATCTACCAGTTTAAGAAGAGTTGCACCTATGAGATCAACGGACAGAGGGTGGGGTGTTCATAAATCACCCAATTCTGCCTGCTTTTCATTCAGCTCTCAATGCCATTTTAGCTGATTTTGACATATTTCATGAAAGAATGGTAAAATATCTTGTAATCCTGTGTATTTAAACTCATAAAACCTAGCTATTACTTTTAAATCCAGTTCTAAAATGCGCCATGTTTCACTGGTGATGTCAACAACTCCAGATGATCCAAGGGTTGGAAGTTTAACACCAAATAGGGTTGAATTCTCCTATGTAAAGTACTGGTCTAACCCAGAAACTATCAAAAGGAATAAGCATAATTAGGTTGTAAAAACTTGCATCTGAATCAATATCAAAGAAATTTTGTAATTCAACAAGATGGCCATAGTGGTCCCTAGATCCTTCCAATCCATCGACTAGATTCAAATTTTAGACACATAGTTTTTTTGGAATACATAAGCTAACTTGCCAACCTATTAAAGGTAGAGGACTATAAGGTGAACAATTTTGCCCCTTGAAATAAAATTCTGACCATTGATCTCAGGTGATGATTTTTTGAAATTTTCTATATAGATTATATAAGAAAACTAGTCAATCCCTAGTGCCCTTATTTTTCAAGCGATCAACTTTATCTTAGCAATTATGGTAGACAGCCATGAGGTGACCATTTGTGCAAAATGAAATTAAAATTCTGGCCATTGGTTTCATAGAAGGAGATCTTGAATTTTTCCATATATAGCATATTAGAAAACTAGCTGAGCCCCAAGGGACCCCATTTTTAAAGAAATCAACTTTTGAAAATAAATCCTGACCAAATTTGGTTTCAGAAAAGAAGATATTTAAAGTTTTTAAAATAAAATTCTGTTGGTTGCCATGACAACCAGAGTTTTGCATGGATCAAACTTATTTTACCAACTGTCCTGAAGGGCCACCCAAGGATCATTAATGCCAAGTTTTATCAATTTCTACTCAGTGGTTTCAGGGGACATGTCTTTTAAGGCAAATTGTTAATGACAGACACAGCTTATCTTGAGCTCTGGTAAGCCAAAATGGCATCATGGTTCATTGTTTGCCTACATGATTGCCAATCTGAACATTGTAGATTTGAAGAAAAAAAAACTTTCATGATCCTCCCTACAAGTGCAAAGTACTGCTCCAACCCAAGAACCATCAAGAGAGATCTGTATAAGTTGTAAGATCTTATTTCTCAATCAATGTAAAAAGCAAGAGTATTAAAACTGAATCAAAATACACAATTCCTAAAACTTCACATATATACTGGTGGTGGGTGGGTGTGTGTGCAGGAGACCAAATAAACAACTCAGGATGAGGTGACAGTAAAAGTGTCAGTATGTTCTATACATCTGTTTCTTAAAGGAAGACAAGTATTGATGGGCCCCCACTTTCTATTGTAGGTCAGTACATTATGAGGTCAGCCGCCAGTTGTAGGACTGTTAGCTAGATCAATACAAGAACACTTGACTTACATACAATGCGTACATAATATCCTACACTGTCAACGGGTATCACAAAAAATGACTGAACTAAAGAGACTCATGCCTTTTGAAACATTTTAAAAAAGGGCACTTCTGAATAAGTTGTTTTTTTTGTAGTCTCTTAAATCAATTCTACAGAATTACATATCAAAGCCTTTGCAAGGACTTGGTGAAAAGCTATGGTACCTACATGTACATATAAACAAGTAATTGGTGTTGCAAGCAACACATGAGTCCCCTACCGGTGAGGTGCATAATTTTTCCATTACCATAGCAACCAGAATTTTGGTCCGAGAAGAAAACAACAAAGTGACGTGCAGAATCTCCATACTGCCATCTTTTCTTATACCAATTGTCAGAATATTATCTTGAACGGTTTTTAAGTTATCGCGGGATCCAGATTTCCGGACGGACGGAGGGCAAACCTATAGTCCCCTCCGGTGTAAACACTGGTAGGGGACTAATAAAGAAGCAGTTACAAGCTCCAAACTCTCAATATAAATATGACTAGAAATGATGGATTTTCTCCAATTAGCTAAAATAGGATTAGAAGTAAACAAGCCAATTAAATCAAGTTTGTTACATGTAATTAGTCAATTGTGAAGGTTCCCTCAACATTTCACTGAAATCCAGCCATTTAACGGAAGTTGCTGGAGAGGATTCTTGATGCTACAAAAATAGGCGACAACTATGTGAAGAAGCTTTGGCCAAAAAAATAGTCTTGTTTCTGGTTACAGGCTGAAAAAAATAATTTGGGTCAGTAGGTTGGCTGATTTTTGTTTGTTTGTTTCTTAAAGACTCGGAATATGGAAATGTAATTTTAGTAATTTAATAATAAACATGGATTGGCAACAGTTTTTATTTCTGTTTTTCATGTATTATGTTTGTATTTCTTTAAAGATGATGAGGCCGCAGGTGACTGCTCAGTAGCATCATTTCTATAACACGATCATAAAAAGCTTGCAAATAACATAAATATCATGGCTGTTACTGATTTCAATTTATAGAGGGCTGTCCCTAAAGTTTGAAGACTATGTGTCTATACCTCAAGAACTATTTGATATTATAGAGTAAAACATACACAGGTACATGACTTTGGTATGGAATTTATTTCTTTGAACTTTGGAAGAGGACCACCCATTGTTAGGAGCATTCCTGTAAAGTTTTATGAAAATTTATAAATGGCCGTGTATTTCATAAGGAGGAGATGTCGTTTAAGTTAATTGTTGACACCGGATGCCAGACATTCATCGGTCACAATAGCTCACCTTGTGACCAGGTGAGCTAAAATAAAGAGTGAAAGAACATTTTGACTTCTATCTGCATACCAATTTTCAGAAATCATTTTACTGACATTGCACTTACTTGATGAATAATTGCTGAATCAAAAATTTCCAAAGAGAGGAACTGATAAACAAATGAGAGTAAAGAGCCAGAAAGACAGACATGTGCAGAGGTAAACGGTAAATTGTAAACCCCTTATGACTGAATCACCAGGGGAATTAACAGGTGCTCCAACTGTTCTTGAACAGAGATCTTCTGAGATTTTGTAAGACAATGGCCTCTACACTAATCTGATGAATAAGGCAAATTTATGTTTTATATTATAGCATTAGTATAGATGATGGTTGTGGGGCATAATCTTTCTTGTCAATGACATCATCATGAGAAACAAACACAATCGCATTAGGACAGTCTCAACCATATGAGCTCCTTTAGTCTGGCGCCACACTAAATTAAGTTTAAACTGATTTTCCAGGAGAGAAAGACTGTTCACTGGGTGTTCTCTCACACACTAGAATCAAAGCCTTTATCTAATGCTTTAAGACAGTATAATGCTATATTTTGGGTTCACATCTAAATATAGTGCATCATAATGCTACATTTGGGGTCCATGTCAAATATGGTACAACTCCATTATAACAAGTGCTGGGGCCCAAATCTAGATTTTGCATAAAATTAAATTAGATGGCATTATTCGCAGATGCATGCATCTTCTGTCAACTAAACACATCAAAATTATAAATGATCTCTATATACATGTCTGTCATCCAAAACTTAAATCTTTTCTTAAACAAGGCCAAAATGTGCAGCTAACTAATTATATCCACTCGTAATAACTGGGCTAAATGCATCATCTAGTTATTAGCCATGAATATTTAAGCCCTACCTTTACTATTCATGTCAACTCTTCACAAACAGTATCAAACAAAAACATGTTTTCTTTTGTGTAAACCATGTCAACCACTGACTACCTTTTTATCCTGGTGTCGCTTTTGGATAGTCTGTAAATCAGTTTGAAAATCTATCAGTCAGTAAACATATGAAAGGCCCATTGTCTTTATTCTTATCTGAAAATATACCAATTTCTACCTGTTCATAACACGACTGTAAAAAGACGAAATTTTCTATACATAAAAAAATCATGATTCAAGTACTTTGAAAGCTGTCTTTTCAAATTACTGGTCACATTTATAATCCATGGGTTTTATTGGATTGGCAGTTTGAGCTCCATTTATAATTGATTTAAACTTACAGTTTCAGTAAAAATGGCGAATGCAGTCAAAAAAGTGATGCCTGAGTACTATTTTTGTATATGAACATGGAAGAAATATTGTCTATTGTTAAATGTAGAATAATCATTTACATATAGCTCTAGTTCATTAATTGTGGCATAAGTTCATGTGGTTTAAATTACAGTACAAAACATGGAGGTTATAAATATTCCATAAGTGTCAGGGTTAAAAATAACTTACATAATTGACAGTGATGATACATTTTTTTCTGCTAAAGTAAGATTTTATGTAAAGAATTTTGAATTCAAACAAGAGGACTAAGACAGCTCTGTTTAACTCACCCGTAAAGAGTTGTCAACCCAGACCTAATAAATGTTCTGATATCAGCTGGAATGAATCTTGGCCAAGAGATTAAAGCAATATATGTTTTAACATGAGGGCCAAGATGGCCCTTAAATCGCTCACTTGAATTTGGTTTGTTGTAGAAAGGCTGGAACCATGAGAGGATACTATATACCAAATATCAAAGCTGAAGGTCTGTATGTTTCTAAGAGAAGGCATTTTATAGTTATGCATTCTGGTTGCCATGGCAACAAAAGTTCTTCATGATCCAACCAATGGTTTCAAGATTTTTTTGTTTTCCATATAAAGTTCCATACTAAATCTGGGTGTGGTTTGCGGGAGTGTCCTCATGTAAACCCTCATGATACACATATTTGTTGATAGTGTTGAGGCACCAGAAGCTGATGCTACATGTATGTATCAAATATCAAATCTGTAGGTCTGTATGTTTCTGAGAAAACCCATTTTGAAGTTATGCTTTCAGGCTGCCATGTCAATAAAAAAAAAAAAAAAAAAGAATTTGCATTAGGCCATCATAAGTATCATTTTGGTAAAATTTGATGAAAATCCATTTGGTAGTTTCAGCGAAGATTATTGAAATTGTTGACGCAGAACAACACAAATTATATCTTCTGGTTCTTCTAGTTGCCATGGCAACCAAAGTTCTTCATAAAATTCAATAAAAATTAGAAATAAGCCTCAAGCTTACATTAGTATCATTTTAGTAAAATTTGGTGAAAATAAATGGAGCGGTTTCAGAAAAGAAGATTTTTCAAGAATTCCCTTTGGGTGTGGCCCATTGTGACCCTAGAGGCACAATTTTTGCACTGATGTTGAGGCAACATGAGCTGATGCTATGTACCAAACATCAAATCTGTAGGTCTTTATATTTCTGAGAAAAGGCATTTTAAAGATTTTATCCTCTGGTTGCCATGGCAACCAGAGTTTTTCATGGAATTGAAAAGAAAAATAGGAATTTGCATAAAGCTATCATAAGTATCATTTTGGCAAAATTTGATGAAAATCCATAAGGTAGTTTCAGAGGAGAAGATTGTTGAAACTGTTGGCGCATGCCGAACGCCGAACGATGGACAATCAAGTGATCACAAAAGCTAAAAAGATTAATTACATTGTAATGAAAATAGATGCTAGAGTGTCAACAAAGTACAATTTGGCACTTATTATAATTCAAGGGCAATAACTTCAGACATTTTGGTGCAATATTAGCCAAAACTGAACTAATCTAAGATATTATAGCTACCATATATCAACAACAAATACAATCTAACTACCACACTGAGATATTATAGCTACCATAGATCAACAACAACAATCTAACTACCAGGCTGAGATATTATGGCTTCCATAGATCAACAACAAAAACAATCTAACTTAGTTACCACACTGAGATATTATGGCTACCATAGATCAACAACAATCTACCAGGCTGAGATATTATGGCTTCCATAGATCAACAACAAAAACAATCTAACTACCACGCTGAGATATTATGGCTACCATAGATCAACAACAAAAACAATCTAACTACCACACTGAGATAATATATGGCTTCCATAGATCAACAACAAAAACAATCTAACTACCACACTGAGATAATATGGCTACCTTATATCAACAACAAAAACAATCTAACTACCACACTGATATATTATGGCTACCATAGATCAACAACAAAAACAATCTAACTACCACACTGAGATATTATGGCTACCATAGATCAACAACAAAAACAATCTAACTACCACACTGATATATTATGGCTACCTTATATCAACAACAAAAACAATCTAACTACCACACTGAGATATTATGGCTACCATATATCAACAACAAAAACAAATTAACTACCACACTGAGATATTATGGCTACCATATATCAACAACAAAAACATTTAACAACCAGGCTGAGACATTATGGCTACCATAGATCAACAACAAAAACATTCTAGCTATAATGTACATGTACCAGGCTGAGATATTATGACTACCTTATATCAACAACAAAAACAATCTAGCTATAATGTACATGTACCAGGCTGAGATATTAAGGCTACCATAGATCAACAACAAAAACATTCTAACTACCAGGCTGAGATATTATTGTACCATAGATCAACAACAAAAACAATCTAACAACCAGCCTGAGACATTATGGCTACCAAAGATCAACAACAAAAACAATCTAACTACCACACTGAGATAATATGGCTTCCATAGATCAACAACAAAAACAATCTAACTACCACACTGAGATAATATGGCTACCTTATATCAACAACAAAAACAATCTAACTACCACACTGAGATATTATGGCTACCATATATCAACAACAAAAACAATCTAACTACCACACTGAGATATTATGGCTACCATAGATCAACAACAAAAACAATGTAACTACCACACTGAGATATTATGGCTACCATATATCAACAACAAAAACAATGTAACTACCACACTGAGATATTATGGCTACCATAGATCAACAACAAAAACAATGTAACTACCACACTGAGATATTATGGCTACCATATATCAACAACAAAAACAATCTAACTACCACACTGAGATATTATGGCTACCATATATAAACAACAAAAACAATTTAACAACCAGGCTGAGACATTATGGCTACCATAGATCAACAACAAAAACATTCTAGCTATAATGTACATGTACCAGGCTGAGATATTATGACTACCTTATATCAACAACAAAAACAATCTAGCTATAATGTACATGTACCAGGCTGAGATATTAAGGCTACCATAGATCAACAACAAAAACATTCTAACTACCAGGCTGAGATATTATTGTACCATAGATCAACAACAAAAACAATCTAACAACCAGCCTGAGACATTATGGCTACCAAAGATCAACAACAAAAACATTCTAACTACCAGGCTGAGATATTATTGTACCATAGATCAACAACAAAAACAATCTAACAACCAGGCTGAGACGTTATGCTACCAAGATCAACAACAAAAACATTCTAACTACCAGGCTGAGATATTATTGTACCATAGATCAACAACAAAAACAATCTAACTACCACACTGAGATAATATATGGCTACCATATATCAAAAACAAAAACAATCTAACTACCACACTGAGATAATATGGCTACCAAGATCAACAACAAAAACAATCTAACTACCACCTGAGATATTATGGCTACCATATATCAACAACAAAAACAATGTAACTACCACACTGAGATATTATGGCTACCATAGATCAACAACAAAAACAATGTAACTACCACACTGAGATATTATGGCTACCATATATCAACAACAAAACAATCTAACTACCACACTGAGATATTATGGCTACCAATATAACAACAAAACAATTTAACACCAGTGACATTATGGACATGATCACAACAAAACTCTAGCTATAATGTACATGTACCAGCTGAATATGGATACCTTAATCAACAACAAAAACAATCTAGCTATATGTACATGTACAGAGTATTAAGGTACCATAGATCAACAACAAAAACATTTAACTACCAGGCTGGATATTTGCCATGATCAACCAACTTACAAGCTGAACATTATGGCTACCAGATCAAGACAAACATTAATTCCAGCTGAGATATTATTGTACCTAGATCAAACAAAAAATCTAACACAGCTGACTATAGCTACCAAGATCACACAAAAACATCTAACTACCAGCTGAATATATTGTACATAATCACAAAAACATCTACACAGCCGAGACTTATGGTACCAAGATCAACACAAAAACATTCTAATTACAGTGAGATATTATTGTACCATAGTCCACAAAACAATCTAACAACCAGCTGAGACATTACGCACCATAGATCACAAAACATTTAATACCAGGCTGATATTATTGTACATAGTCACAACAAACAATCTAATACCACACTGAGATAATATATGGCCCATTATCAAAACAAAAATGTAACCACACTGAGTATATGGCTACCATGATCAACAAAAAAAAATCTAACTACCACACTAGTAATTATGGCTACCATAGATCACACACATGAGGGCCCGAGCCATTCTCCCTGAGTCCATGCTACAACTGTTACAGGTTTAACAGACAAGAATTCTGATATAATCATCTTAAACATTTTGCCTGACATACTACACAAAATATACACTGGCCTATGTTCAAGAAACTAGTGCGGAATTTATCTCCAAAGGCCCATGATTTGTACAATCTTGGTAATAAACCATAAGATGATGCTTCATACCAAATATCTAATCTCTAGGCCTTATGGATTCATAGAAGAAGATTTTTAAAGATTTTCCTATATAACTCTATGTAAAACAAGTGACCCCTGGTGCGGGGTCATTTATCACCATAGGGCTATGATTTGTACAATCTTGGTAATGGCCCATAAGATGATGCTACATACCAAATATCTAAGCTCTAGGCCTAATGGATTCATAGAAGAAGATTTTTAAAGATTTTCCTATATAACTCTATGTAAAACAAGTGACCCCTGGTGCGGGGTCATTTATCATCTTAGGGCTATGATTTGTACAATCTTGGTAATGGCCCATAAGATGATGCTACATACCAAATATCTAAGCTCTAGGCCTAATGGATTCATAGAAGAAGATTTTTAAAGTTTTTTCTATATAACTCTATGTAAAACAAGTGACCCATGGTGCGGGGTCATTTATCACATAGGGTAATGATTTGTACAATCTTGGTAATGAACCATAAGATGATGCTTCATACCAAATATCTAATCTCTAGGCCTTATGGATTCATAGAAGAAGATTTTTAAACATTTTCCTATATAACTCTATGTAAAACAAGTGACCCCTGGTGCGGGGGCATTTATCACTGTAGGGCTATGATTTGTACAATCTTGGTAATGAACCATAAGATGATGCTACATACCAAATATCTAATCTCTAGGCCTTATGGATTCATAGAAGAAGATTTTTAAAGCTTTTCCTATATAACTCTATGTAAAACAAGTGACCCCTATTGCGGGGGCATTTATCACCGTTTGGCTATGATTTGAACAATCTTGGTAATGAACCATTAGATGATGCTACATATGAAATATCTAAGCTCTAGGCCTTATGGATTCATAGAAGAAGATTTTTAAAGTTTTTCCTATATAAATCTATGTTAAACAAGTGACCCCTGGTGCGGGGGCATTTATCACCATAGGGCATGATTTGAACAATCTTGGTAATGAACCATAAGATGATGCTACATACCAAATATCTAAGCTCTAGGCCTAATGGATTCATAGAAGAAGATTTTTAAAGTTTTTCCTATATAACTCTATGTAAAACAAGTGACCCATGGTGCGGGGTCATTTATCACCATAGGGCTATGATTTGTACAATCTTGGTAATGGCCCATAAGATGATGCTACATACCAAATATCTAAGCTCTAGGCCTTGCAGTTTTGCAGAAGAAGATTTTCAAAGTTTGCATTTTTAAAATCTATTTTTAGCTCCTGTGACCTACTTTTTTAACCAATCTGAATAATTTGTACAACTTTGATAGAGGGCATCATAAGGATGATTCCTGTGAAGTTTGGTCAAAATCCCTTCAGCGGTTCATGAGGAGATGTTGTTTAAAGCAAATTGTTGACGACGGACGGACGCACGCACGCACGCACGCACGCACGGACGACGGACGACGGACGACGGACAAAAGGCGATCACAATAGCTCACCATGAGCACGTTGTGCTCAGGTGAGCTAAAAACAATCTAACAACCAGGCTGAGAAATTATGGCTACCAAAGATCAACAACAAAAACATTCTAACTACCAGGCTGAGATATTATTGTACCATAGATCAACAACAAAAACAATCTAACAACCAGGCTGAGAATTATGGCTACCAAAGATCAAGAACAAAAACATTCTAACTACCAGGCTGAGATATTATTGTACCATAGATCAACAACAAAAACAATCTAACAACCAGGCTGAGACGTTATAGCTACCAAAGATCAACAACAAAAACATTCTAACTACTAGGCTGAGATATTATTGTACCATAGATCAACAACAAAAACAATCTAACAACCAGCCTGAGACATTATGGCTACCATAGATCAACAACAAAAACATTCTAACTACCAAGCTGAGATATCATGGCTATCATATATCAACAACAAAAACAATCTAACAATATGGGTACCATATATCAACAACAAAAAATAAAAATATAACTACCTGCATTTCAGCTAAAAGCCTTTATCAAGATCTATACCATTCTCTTAGTTGATGTATTTTCTTATATCAACACATTCAACCATGTTGAAATCCCATTACTGATGGCTCTTTACATCTGATTTTCTTATGGTAGAAATTACAATATGTAAATATTCATACAAGATTATTAATGCACAAAATTGAAAACAGATATTGTCTGGTTATAAAGATTTGGTATTTCTGGCACTCGGACAACCAGTCATTTCCAAGACAATTTGAAACAAAAAGACCATAATTCATTAGCATTTCATGATTCCATCATGCAACCCTTATGTGTCAGAATTTCAAGAAAATACTCTGAGAAACACTTCTGAATAATTCATCTTGTTTCAAACCTGACACAATTTCATATGGGAATTTCATGAGGGACATTCATCATTAAAGATAAATTGCACCAAACTGCTACACATGACAAGGTTTGTTTTCCCTTTTTTCATTTCCCTTCAATTTGAAATCATTTGCATGTCAACTCAGAAGAAAACACCAGAAATTTTAAAACCCAAAATGCTGTTGCGTAAAAGAAAAAAAATATCCTTTTTCAAAATTATTACAGCAATTGGTTTTGACACACTGTTACTTGACAAATTTGTCAAAAAATACAGAGGATACTGATGAATGTTGTGTTATTCATTGTGTAAGAACCAGTCACAACATCTGTAGCAGAGTGGTAAGAATGTTGTCCCCCTTTCCATCGTAATCTGGGAGCCCTTATTCACTGTGCACACAAGACTGATATTATTACCATGTCCAGTTCGATTTGAAGAGGGAGATAACAGTAAGAGTCAGGAAAGTGTTACTGAAGATGCTTCAGTGGAGAACAGTTTGCGTGAAGGTGAAGGCACTAAGCAAGGCAAGGCCATTGATGGCCAAGTGATGAAATTGCAATGAAGGACCTGATACCTCCCTGCTGAGGTCAGGCAGTCAGGTCCTTGCTGGTCAGTCCCTGACGAGAGCCTTACACAGGGTTGTCAAAATAAACTGATTGCCAATTAAAATTATTGGTTAAAATCATACTTTGATCAGTTAGTTTTGCAGAGAATTCAAGACCAACCTTTTGTATACACAGCAAATTAGAGACTTTTTTTTTGTATATGTTATTTTATTGTAGACAAAACATTTAAACATTCCGCACTTCAAGTTTGTTTACATTGACACCGGCGAACACAAGATCTCAGTGCACTGTGATTATCGATTGGCCAGTTATATTAACTTGTCCAATCAGCTTCCCAGTTCTCATGTTTGGTAATAATTAAGCAGTCTAATAACAATAATCTTGGTGTGTACATTTGTACCGGTACGTTTCATACTGCTACTTTTCGTACGTGTTTAACTTTTGAATACAGAAAAGATAGGCTTCCAGCATTATTTTTTGATGAAAAAGATGAAATAAGTGGCTGATTTGAGTGATACAACCCAGAATCCAATGAATTCAAATTTGAAAAGTGTAACATTACCACTAAAAACTATTATGTTACAAATGACTTAACTACATGATAGTTTTGAGCGTTAATGTCACTTTAAAGACATTTTTCAAACCCAGATTAAAATAGTTAAGTCTGATAAAAATTGTAACCAGCAGAGTAGCATCATCTTTAGCAAAAACAACTCAGTAGGAAGAAACCTTATTTGGTCCAAATAAGGTTTTATCTGTTTCTTAAGTTCTATATTTTTCAGATGGAAATAGATTGCTATATGCATTCAATATATTTTAAGATTATTTTTTGAAATACTTGTTTTTGATGCATTGCAAAGAAATGATTAACATTTAAATACAGTTCATGTGGGTCAGTTTGGACTGTAAATTAAACATGGCAGAATAAAATTAAAAAATAATGCTTACTTGTTTGTTACAAAGTTTACTGCATATAATTACAATTGGTAAGAAATGAACTAATTCATTTCATTGTGGAATTGAATTTTGGCAAATTATTTTCCTCATATTTCCAGATATTAAACACATTTTACAACTTATTTTGTTTAACAGAATGAAAGAAAATCATGCAAGGAGAGGCTTCCAAAGTACCTTAAAATGTTCAATTGCTTTTTTTCTGCCGGGGGCTTGGTGCCCCTGGACCCACAAAGGGCCTAGGCGGCCCCCTTGACCCTTGCCTAACCTGTTACTTTTCAAATACAATCGCCTACTCTGACACATTTTGACAACCTGCTACAGTATACTTGGCATCACAGGGATGTTTAGAAGACAGGCAACTGAGTGAAACAGAGGCTGTGGCCTTACAGTGGTTATGGAAAGAAAGAGAGAGTAGCTATAGGCAGCTCAACCAGTCCTTGGCCAAGAATGGTCATCTCTTGATTGGCACAACTCTGAGGGATGTTTTTAACTACGCCAAAACATGTCATTAAGGAGCAGTCCACCTGATGTTAAAATACAGACTTAAGGAGATTGAGGAATTACAGCTCACAGGATTGTGGCTGACCTGCAGGTGCTAGGCGGATGTGACAGTGTGGTATATGGCATGATACTACAGTAAGACAACACCATCATTTAGACAAGAGGGCCATGATGGCCCTAAATTGCTCACCTGAATTCAACTGTTAAAGAGAAAATGTTTAAGTAAGAATAAAATTGCACATGATATATAGTAGTTAAGAAACAAAGGGTCAAAAGTAAGTAAGTAAGTAAGTAAGTAAGTAAATGTTTTATTAAAGTGACATGTGTTATACAATATACATATTGATGAAAAAAAAGCAATTCAAACACCCGGCCCCATGGGCCTATAAGTCACTGTTGGGACATACAAACATAATAAATTCAACAGAAAATATCACATGTAAATATGAAAGATAAGATGGACACTGATTTTTTTAAAATGAATTGATACATACATAAAAAAAATTCAAAAATTCGGTTTATGCATAAAGTAGCTTGCGTCTTAAGACAAATGCATACACAAGAAACTTGGCAGTTTTTCTTGTATGTTCGTCTAAAAGGAAGGCTATCTTCTCAGCAACAGATTTCTGAATAAATGAAGAATTATATAAAAAAAACTTTGAAAATATAATCCCTTATATGTTTAAATCTATCACATTCAAGTATAAAAAGAGTCTCTGTTTCAATATCACCGTTTTTACAAAATAAACACAAACGATCCTCTACCCGTTCGTTTACATAATGACCAGTCTAAATTCTAAGCGGTAAAATGCCGCAGCGAAATTGTGACACAATAGACCTTTCACGCTTTGAAATGTTTAGCAAAACATATTTTTCCGTGACAAATTCAGTTTTGAAATTTTTGTAAGTGCGTAATTTGGCACAATTATTGACAGTGTTTTTCCAAAGACCAGTGTAATAGTCAGTAATTCGATTGTTTCACTGAATGAATATCTACCTGTAGTTTATTGTCATAACAATCCTGCATATTAAGAGTGAGAAAAATAGATTTGATATCTGAACACCAATTATTATAGCACATAGTATAATTCCAAGTCAAATAAACGCTTCGTGATCCTGTTCTGTCTCATTGATACAAGCCTATTCCAATACCGTACGATGTTTATCCAACGGCGGTATTGACATGGGAGCCAACCGACGTCGCCAGTGATAGCAGCAATAGGTGTGAAACGATGCACGCCTAAAAAGTACCGTATGGCATGGTGTTGTAAGTTTTCACAAGACTGATAGCGTTTGTATCCCCATACACTGGAACAATATTCTAAGATAGGCACAATACAACTTTTATACAGTTTGTCATATGTATTAATGGCCATGTTTTTTTGATGGATCCAATTAATTTTTATAATCTTGGTAGCAAGTCACCCGAGAAACATCTGTGCAAAAAAAAGTTAGAATTCAGCCAGTAATTTTGAACAAGAAATTTTTTCAAAATACTATGATTATGCACATAAGAACAAGAGGCCCTAAATCGCTCACCTGAGATAAATAGGTTGACCCAAGGAACATCTGTACCAATTTATTTTAAAATCTGGCCAGTAGTTTTGAAGAAGATGATTTTTAAAGTTTTCATATTTTTTTTCTTTTTGTTGCCATGGCAACCAGAATTTTATATGGATCAAGTTTATTTTAGGATCTTTTGTGGAGGTTGACCCAAGGATCATTCCTGCCAAGTTTAATCAAATTCTGTCCAGTGGTTTCAGAGGAAATGTTGACTAAAGTTTTCCCTATATACATATAAGGCAAATAAGCCCCGTCCCTGGCGGCCATGTTTTTTACGGATCGGAAAATTTTTAGCAACTTTGGTAGAGGTTGACCCAAGGAACATCTGTACCAATTTATTTTAAAATCTGACCAGTAGTTTTGAAGAAGATGATTTTTAAAGTTTTCATATTTTTTTTTCTTTTTGTTGCCATGGCAACCAGAGTTCTACATGGATCAAGTTTATTTTAGCAACTTTTGTGAAGGTTGACCCAAGGATCATCCCTGCCAAGTTTAATCAAATTCTGTCCAGTGGTTCCAGAGGAGATGTTGTTTAAAGGTTTCTCTATATACATATAAGGCAAAAAAGCACCGCCCCTGGCGGCCATGTTTTTTTACGGATCAGAAAATTTTTAGCAACTTTGGTAGAGGTTGACCCAAGGAACATCTGTACCAATTTATTTTAAAATCTGGCCAGTAGTTTTAAAGAAGATGATTTTTAAAATTTTCTTTCCTTTTTCTTTTTGTTGCCATGGCAACCAGAGTTCTACATGGATCAAGTTTATTTTAGCAACTTTTGTGAAGGTTGACCCAAGGATCATCCCTGCCAAGTTTAATCAAATTCTGTCCAGTGGTTTCAGAGGAGTTGTTGTTTAAAGTTTTCTCGATATACATATAAGGCAAATAAGCCCTGCCCCTGGCAGCCATGTTTTTTTACGGATCGGAATAATTTTAGCAACTTTGGTAGAGGTTGACCCAAGGAACATCTGTACCAATTTATTTTAAAATCTGGCCAGTAGTTTTGAAGAAATGATTTTTAAAGTTTTCAATTTTTTTTCTTTTTTTTTTATTTTAGCAACTTTTGTGAAGGTTGACCCAAGGATCATCCATGCCAAGTTTAATCAATTTCTGTCCAGTGGTTTCAGAGGAGATGTTGTTTAAAGGTTTCTCTATATACATATAAGGCAAATAAGCCCCACCCCTGGCGGCCATTTTTTTTTTAAGATCGGAATAATTTTAGCAACTTTGGTAGAAGTTGACCCAAGGAACATCTGTACCAAATTATTTTGAAATCTGGCCAGTAGTTTTGAAGGAGATGATTTTTAAAGTTTTCAAATTATTTTTCTTTTTGTAGCCATGGCAACCAGAGTTCTTCATGTAGAGCCTCACCCAAGGAACATTCCTGCCAAGTTTCATTAAATTCTGTCCAGCGGTTTCAGAGGAGATGTCGTTTAAAGCAAATTGTTGACGACGGACGACGCACGACGGACGACGACGGACGAAGGGCGATCACAAAAGCTCACCTTGAGCAGGTGCTCAGGTGAGCTAAAAACAGGCTCTGCCCCTGGTGGCCATGTTTTTTGATCGATCCAAATAATTTTTACAATCTTGATAGAGAGTGACCAAAGGAAGATCTGTGCAAAAATATTTTAAAATCCCGTTGGTACTTTTAGAGAAGAAGATTTTTTAAGTATTCACATTTTTCCCATTTTAGTTGATACGGCAACCAGATTTTGGCATGGAATTTAATTCCTTGAAAAACTTTGGAAGAGGACCACCAAAGAAACATTCCTGTAATTGGCCCTGTAGTTTAGGAGGAGATGTCATTTAAATTAAATGTTGATGGTGGATGACAGACAATCATTTGGTCACAATAGCTCACCTTTGGAAAAGGTCATTGAATTACTGAAATAATGATGGAATGCTTAATCAAATAAATAAATCATTTTGTGGAGATAAAACTAAAGTGAGGTTTCTTAAAGACTATTAAACATAGATCTTCAGAGATGAGTGAATGTGATCAGTCATGTTTGTTTATTGGGTTAACGTCTCACCAACAGTATTTCAGTAATTTGGAGACAATGTCTACTTGAGACAGATATAGTCCTGCCACACTGCAGTATTATGCCATGAGCATGTGGTATGATACCACACCCAGTCACATTATCGTGGCACCGGACTAACCCATCCTGGAACTAACCTTATAATTATACAGTTAGCTTCAAACATTTGGGAGCTATACCAGTATCATTTTTTATGTCACGGCTGGGGATCGAATTCACATCCTCCCTCTCCAGAGGCAAATGCTCTAACCACTTGGCAACCAGGGACGGTGATCAGTCATGTGAGAGAACACAGAAATGATAAGTCTAATTATAGATTAAATCATTCTTAATGAAGTTTTATACCATTTGTATTATTATAGTCTGTCGTGGAGAAACCACCCATTCTTTTACAATGATGGAATGTCGCATTTGGTGACCATGTGTTTGTAGATGGATACTGACAGAGGTAACACACACAGATTTCAATTCTTTAAGTTAATGACCATCTGTGAACAAGATGCTTTTAAAGAAGAGAAACAGAAAACTTCAAAACTGTTGGACATTTACTCAAATCTATTCACCCAAGGATCATCCCTGCCAAGTTTAATCAAATTCTGTCCAGCAGTTTCAGAGGAGATGTCGTTTAATTAAAGCAAATTGTTGACGACGGACAACTCACAATGCACAAAGACAGACGCAGGGTGATCACAAAAGCTCACCTTGAGCACATAGTGCTCGCAGGTGAGCTAAAAATGCATTGTGCCTGTTTTTAGGTTCATAGTCTGGCAAAAATCTCACAAACATTGTAAATCCTTCACAGATTAATTGAAAAACATGTTTGTCTAGAAAAGTAGAATCTGATATTTTTGCACACAAAAAACATACACATTCAGCCTTTACATTATAAGAATGGAAACCTATGGTGACCCATAGCGCCTGAATAAAACTATATCATTATGCAAAAATATAAATGCAAGATGAATCTGAGACCACAAGACTTTTAAAGTAGAGGCCAGACATGTCTCTTATACTTGGGGTTTTTACTGCGGTCTGACAAATCGCAGGAACACATCTCCATAAAGCAAAGTCTTACAGAAGATTAAATTCTTCCAAATGAGTGCCTCAGCTGGAAAGTGAAAAACACTTTCCCAATTAACTGGCGTGAACCGCATGTCAGAAAATTCAATCTTGAATACTGATAGAGTGTGAGCCAGTCAGGATGGTACAGCTGGTTTGGGACTTCTATGGCCTCTGGAATGTTTTTTTTTTTCTTTTTGAATCTCTCGTCTTTGATTCTAATGAGAAATCTGGCTTTAAACTATTCAGATGATCCATCTCTCAAACTTGTTTATCAAGAAAATGAAGTTTAAGACATTTGAAAGCCATTAAATAATCAAGATTCTCAACAAGAGGGTAAAGATGACTCACCTGACTACAATTGCTCTTCATTCCTTATCTGGCCTTATTTCAAGATGATAGAGAATGGGGTTTAATACTATATTCTTGGGGATTATGTGTCATTTTCTTGATTTAAGGGGGAAAAAAAAATCCTGTGGTATTTAACAAATTTGAGAAAACTGCATGAAGTTTTTTTGTTTTTTTTTAATGGAAATGTCACCTATGAAAAGCCCCTGATAAAGAAGGGGAAAAAATAGCTTATCATGCGATATCCATCATAAATAGTTCTGGCTGAGAGATTATGGCCATAAAAAATATCATAAAGTTTTATCAAGATTGCATGATAAATGATTAATGAGTGAAGATGATCATTAAAAGGCTATACCTCTAAAGCTAACCTTGCATTATCAAGGCAATAGATTAATAGAGTATGGTCATAAACATTGTCTCAAGTTCAGATGAGAATGATTAATAAATTCTCATAATAGAGTACAAATGTAATAACAAAGTGAAATAAATCATTTTTTTTTTCAATTTTTTTTTTTAAACTTTTTTTTAGGTAATTCAATTCACTCTTTACTGTATAGTGCATTATCAGCTGTAATCAAACAATAAATTAATTAAAGCCATTGAATTGTCTCCAAATTTGATGTTATGTTAACTAGACGCTAAAGTGTAAACATATGGCAGTTAATTTATCTTGGAAAATTCTGGGGACGTAACTCATGACACTGTCCCTAAGTTTGATAAAGTCAACTCAAAAAACAAAGATGCATGAGGGAAAAAACACTAAATGTGAAAAACAGATGGATGCTGGACAATACCAATAATCCTAAAAGTTAACCCTAATGACTTTTGGGACCAGGTGAGCTGAAAAAATTTGATAAAAGGCATTAATCTGATTATTTTGTTGAGCAGTGAATTAAGTTAAATAAACATCAAAGAAAGATCTTCTCGGTTATCAGCAATAATCAATACTTGTATAAACTATTCTTTCCCTTTCATTGCTGTTAAACCATTAAGCATATTGGCCCTAAGGTCTTTCCTGATCAACTGAATTTGAAAGAAACAAAAACAATCCTCACTGTAAAACTAAATCAAGAATTATTACATTTAAAGAACATGTTTATTCAATGTGAAACTATTTAAATCTTTGATGGCTATAGTGACTCACTTTTCACTATATATATCAAAACAGCCTAGCAAACAACTGAAAGGAATAAATAACACAAAAACAACAGCAACAAAGTATATAAAAATTAACAATAATTTAACAAATAATATACCATAAAACTTTCACTGAAACGCCCCCAGAGCTTTGTAATCTAATGTTACAAAAGAAACTGTAAATCAACATCTGTCACCCAACATCCATTTGCACAAAAATGCATGTTTAAAATGGCTATAAAGCATATACAAATATAGCAATTTTATTAACGCATATTGAAATTTAATAATTTCTTGTTTACTATGTAGATAGCATTACGGTACTTCACCATCCACAATTCAAGGTCATTTAAGTAATTTTATTACCATGGTTTGTCATTTTATCTAAACAAGAGGCCCATGAGGCCCTAAATCGCTCACCTGAGATAAATAGGTTGACCCAAGGAACATCTGTACCAATTTATTTTAAAATCTGGCCAGTAGTTTTGAAGAAGATGATTTTTAAAGTTTTCATTTTTTTTTTCTTTTTGTTGCCATGGCAACCAGAGTTCTACATGGATCAAGTTTATTTTAGCAACTTTTGTGAAGGTTGACCCAAGGATCATCCCTGCCAAGTTTAATCAAATTCTGTCCAGTGGTTTCAGAGGAGATGTTGTTTAAAGGTTTCTATATATACATATAAGGCAAATAAGCCCCGCCCCTGGCGGCCATGTTTTTTTACGGATCGGAATAATTTTAGCAACTTTGGTAGAGGTTGACCCAAGGAACATCTGTACCAATTTATTTTGAAATCTGGCCAGTAGTTTTGAAGGAGATGATTTTTAAAGTTTTCAAATTATTTTTCTTTTTGTTGCCATGGCAACCAGAGTTCTTCATGGATCAACTTTATTTTAGCAACTTTTGTAGAGCCTCACCCAAGGAACATTCCTGCCAAGTTTCATTAAATTCTGTCCAGCGGTTTCAGAGGAGATGTCGTTTAAAGCAAATTGTTGACGACGCACGACACACGACGACGGACGAAGGGCGATCACAAAAGCTCACCTTGAGCACGTTGTGCTCAGGTGAGCTAAAAAACAAAACAAATAAAAATAAAATAATTATACAATGTAGAGCCATCATAATGAATATATTCCACCAATATTATGCAACAAGGTATGGGTCTCATGGAGAGCATTATAATAGAGATTAATTGTCCTATAAAAATTATTAAATTTTTTGTGATCATGCCAATCTAACTTTTTTCTCTCTTAAACAGTGGGGCTGTCTTCTTATTTAAAAATTTCTTTGAATTCATGCAGTTTTTCCCAAAACTGCACTTTACCCCAAATTTTCCTTTTTTCAAACTCAGGAAAATGGTACCTTTAACCCCAAAGTATGGTTTTAACCCTTAAAATGCCATAGGCACTTTGGACTAACTTTGCCGCAAGTGCAGACCTGAATCAGCCTACACATCTGTGCAGTCTGATCATGGTCATTCAGTCAATAAATTTTCAACAAGCACCCCCCAAAACAACTAATGGTACAGTCCAAAATGAAGAAAGGACAAGTCCAATTAAGAAATTTCCCATGGAAAGCCTTCCCTCTCATCAGAAAACAAGGCCTGGCAATAATATGTTACTTTAAAACAGTAGCATGTCTAGCACAATTATTTTGTCAGGATTAACGACCTTGAAGTTAGCTAAGCTTTTAACTTTGTCCAATTAATCCTTACCAAGCTCCACTGGTCTGACATAGCATGCGTACCAAGGAAAGACAGTGATAATCAGAATAGATTGGACGTGTCAAAATACTGGAAATAAACTCAGCTGAATTGATCTGAAGACAAATGTTTGCCTAGATAGTAAAATCAATTTCCAAGAAAATCACATCTGACCTGGCCCTGACACTGGACCTCCATAGCTGTTCAATTAGCATGTGACAGCAAAATTGTCTCGAGTACAGTTGTTATTATTGTTGGTGGGTTTGTTTTTTTTTGTGTGTGTGTGTGTGTTGTTGTTGTTTTTTTCCCATTTGAGTACTCCCCAGTAGTTCATTTTCACAAAAGGAAAACAATAAAGAGATCACTAAAAAGGATTCTGCAGTTTTTATCCATTAGAATCCTTTTTTACAGGACCATGGTGTCAAACAAAAAGCATCAGTCTGAAATTTGTTCTTGAATAATATCCTGAATTCTGAAAAAAATAAATACACACAGACATATTTTCTTCCATTACCATGGATGTGCTATTTTGTACCCCATTTTCAAAACCCTTAAGCCCATGAGTATTTATGTATAACTTTCATGACTTGATTAATATTAATTTACTTAACCCTTTCCCTCATAGAGGATACCATGAAAAGACCTATGCAAACAGCATAAAACCAGTAACTCGCAGGCTGATCAGGTTTTAAGCTGTTCGCTGCTCCTCAGTGGTCTGGAAATGAGGATTTTGTAATTAAATTTGGTAAGGTTTAACTGTGGTTTTCTGCAGATTAGGCTTTATGTGGTACCTATTGAGTGCGTCAAAATGAGTCTATATAAGGGAAAGGGTTAACTTGAAATGGCATATGAAACGATGGATTTTTCTTTGCCATGCAGACTGTGTAGAATCAAAGCTACACTATTAATCTTATTGTATGAACAAACAGAGGAGACCCTGATCAGATAGCTCCTAGAAGATTCTTATTTGGATCTGTTCTGTTTACCAAAAAAAAAAAATGCTCTTAAAGGCAAAGGATTAATAAAGTCTCCATGCCTCATGTCAGGGATTTTCTTCACAAGTAGCAAGTATGTCTTGCTAAAAGCTTGTTAAAAAAAGTAGGTGGCAAAAAAGAAAACTTTCAGGTAGCAAGTCTCAAGGTTACTGTTCATAACCTCTACTTAAGGTGTCCAGATTGTTATGAGGCTCTGGGGCCTGTTTCACTTAACTTTGTACGTAAAAAATCTTCGTAAGCGTAAATTTACATATGTAAAACTAGTATCCTTCCTGTGAATGTTTCTTTATAAAAAGTGTTGTATTTGTGTAATGCAATATATTGGGTCATCTTTCTTCATATTTTATTGTGAATATAAGACATTAATAAACACTATGTAGAACAAGAGACTTATGACTAAGATCAAATTTGTTTGTATGAAGTTTAGTGAAATGGGCCCCTCGACTCTAATGCTTTTCCTCCATCTGACCAGCATAAAATTCCCAATGAATCTTCAAAGAAAAAAAATTGGTTCAATCTTGGCAAAAAAATAAAAAGATAAAAAATAATTAACTTATTAATATATTCTTTACTTTCATTTCCAATATGGGCTGCAATTTCTGTACTATTTTCTCCATTTCTAACATAAATCTCTGTATCGAAATTCCAAATATGAATAGTAAGGGTCATTTTCCCAAAGTAGTTGAACATAAGTACTTAATACCTCTGGGTGATATTGCTCCCAGCAGTGTTCAATGCCTTCAGTTTGGTAGTCAAAATGCACACTAGCACTGGATCTGACATTTTGCTTCAGACTGAGTCATATAATAATACATGTATATATTGAAAACATGCAATCTATATACGCATGCATATCTATACACTCAACCTCAAGCCTGGTTCTTTCTATAGCAACTTAATCTCCGTCGGTAACTATCCATTTCATATTGATTTGATGAATGCTGAATTTACCGATGTGAAGCAAACACCTAAAATCAAATTATTTCACTAGAAAGAGTTGATTGTGTGAACAATGATCAATCCACAAGCAACTAGGAAGTGCGACTACAAAATGTCCAATCAAGAGGGATGAGAGAGAGGGCAAAGTTGATCCAGAATTGCTAAAAACACGCGGAAAATGACGTGGAACACTGATTAATGGCCAAAAGATTTCAATGGCTTTAACGAGCAATATCGTTCGTTTTCCCGCACAATTACTGAACTTGTATAATATCCTAAAATGGCACTGAGCAAATTTAAGTCTTGTCTATTTTGGCCCTCATCTTGTTGAAATGACTCCAAAATATTTCAATGTTTATCTATTAACCTGTATATCACATGACACTCATTTAGAAAAACAAGGAAAAACTTTTAGTTTGAAGGCATTGTTTGTTTGTTTGTTTGTTTATTGGGTTTAACATCCCACCAACAGTATTTCAGTCATTTGGAGACAATGTCTACTTGAGACAGATATAGTGCTGCCACACTGCAGTATTACATCATAGACATGTGGCATGATACACCCAGTCACATTATCCTGACACCGGGCCAACCAGTCCTACAACTACCCTTATATGCTGAGCACCAAGCAAGGGAGCTATAACAGTACCATTTTTTAAGACTTTGGTATGTCATAGCTGGGGATCGAACCCACGACCTCCTGCTTCCGAGGCGGACGCTCTAACCTTGAAGACATTGAACCAGTACAAGAAACATTAAGCATCTGTACCTGACAGTGGAGGAAAAAAATGGGTTTGAATGGGTTTGATGTTCCATCAATAGTAGTTCAAATTATTTAGGGATCTTTGCTTCTATGAAACTGATATAGTTCTGCATCACAGTCATATCAAGCCATAGACAAGTGGCATGATACCAACCAATCCTAGAATTACCAACCCTTACTTGGCATTAGTGCTAATCTTAAGGGATATGATAATTTTCTAAAAGACAATGAAATGATTTGACCAGGGATCAAACCCATGACTGGTAGATTTTACAAGTACAGTAGAACCGAACATCATTAAAAGGAATTCCTCGCCATTTCGAAGTTTATTTTTGGTACCAATTTCTTGCCATCTTATTTTACTAAACATAAAATGTTAAATCCGAATTTCTCTATTTCGATTTTTTTAGCTATTACTTCAAGTAAAAATCCCGGTCCCAAGGTCGCAATTCATGTACATTTTTCAATTTTTATTTCGAAGTCAATTTTCATAAATTTTTGTTAACTATTGTCCTCATCATCAATAGTATTCAGGTCAGTAACCAAGTTTATTTTGCGGCGGCACCTGGAGTGGTGGCTCAGGCAGGTTTTCACACCTCTTTTCAAGATTGGGTCTGACCGGAAATGTTGATTATTGCTAATCAATGTCTGACAGATTACATAATATACATGTGCCAGCCAATAAACCCAGGCGTCATATCTTGAGTACATTCCATATCATCGCGTTCATCACCGGCATGCGACGCAACCTTAATCAGGTCACTATGTTCACATGTTTGAAAGATTATGTTAATTAGAAGCATCTCAGTAGATCATGAAATAATTTTTTACTTTTTATAACTTGCAAATAGTATATACATACACCTAATAGGTGGTTTTGACCAAATAACAATTTCCACGATATGCACCGGTAATAAAAACACAGACATGCATGCACACAAACTGAAATTTCCATCGGATTTTTAATCCAAATAACTATTATTATTTCGAAGTTTTCAGCTTGGTTCAAAGGACTTCAGTTTAACAAGGTTCTACTGTAGTAACTTGGGTGGTTGGTTGTAAACAATATAAACCTAATGTGGGACTTTTATATATGTGTTACATACAAGGACTGATCAGAGAGTTATAAGAGCATTAAATCTTTTGCAAGAAATGCCTGCCATGAATGACAAATACAAAACAAAACGTAATTTATGTGTTTAGGGCCATTTTGATGGTTTGACTTTACTAGTGAATTCCGATGTGTTTCCGTTGTAACAATTTATTATTACATCAGGATATACTGACACAAGTTAGATTTTTCCTG
>CM037791.1:648580-698580 GCA_021229015.1 Solen grandis
TTATTGTTTGCTTGCTTTTCTGTGAGAGTTTTATTTGAACATAGATATCAGATATGGAAGGCACCACTCAGGAGTTGTCAAAGATAAGAGATGAAGAATTGGCATATTTTGCAGAGCAGCTTATGAAATCAGGTAAGTATTTGATTTATCCACAGCCTGTAACAAGCACCCCGGTTGTGACGACTTCTGACCGTCCTCCTATTGTACCTGAGAGGAGCACTATCCCAGTGAGATCGAGAATATCAGGAATGGATACCTCAGGTAAGACACCAACACAAAGATTGAATTTGGAAAATACAGACACACCCCTAAAAGAATATTACAGAGAGAAGGGGAGATTGGAAAGCAAGGTGTGCAACCCTGAACCCTTGCCGGTAAGGCCTCCACTCCCTAACATGGTTGATTTGTCATATAGTCCCTACAGGGATTCAGCAACTGTCTCATCAAATACTCATAGAGTACCAGTTTTGTCTCATTTTTCTGGTGAAGGTAACAAAGATGACTGTGAATTTGAAGTTTGGAAATATGACTTGAATTGTCTGATTAGAACTGAAGTGTATCCCAGTCATGTGCTATTGGAAGCAATCAGGAAAAGCTTAAAGGGAAAAGCCAGATCAGTTTTGTTACACATTGGTGAAAAAGCTAGTGTACAAGAGATTTTGTCAGAGCTTGAGGGTATTTATGGCACTGTCTGTACCTCAGAAACTTTGAAAGAAAAGTTTTACTGTGCTAAACAGAAAGAGCTTGAATCTGTTGCAGATTATAGTTTAAGACTTGAACAATTGCTTAGTAATGCAAACTTACACTTAGGTAAAGTTACTAAGAATGAAATGCTTAGAAACAGACTCTGGTCAGGTTTGAAAGATAAAGAATTGAAGAATGTTTCAAGGTATAAGTTTGAAACAGTGAGAGAGTACAACATGTTCAGAAAGGAGTTGAGACAGATGGAAGAGGAAATGAGTTGTGGTAGGAGTGAGCCTAAGAAAGGGAATGAAAAGGCATCTCAAATGATGACTTTGGCAGAAAGTAAGTTATTGACTCAGCTAGAGGAAATGTCTGGTCAGATGAGGGACTTGGGAAAGAGGCTTGTTGAGGTGGAAAAAGAGTTGAGGGAGGTCAAAGTAGGGAGGAGTGGTAGTAGTTTTGGTTTTCAGGAGAGAGGTAAGATGAGTCAAGGGAACCAGAATTTGAGAGGTGGCACTAGTAGTTCAGGTGTAAGGAAACAGTGGGATGAATCACATGGAAAATCTCAGAATGCAGGTTGGCCGGTTTTAAGCGGGAAAAAAAAAGTTTAAACCAGACAGGGTCTTCTATACAGGGTCAGTAGAAGACCAGGAAAGTCATGTTGGCCCTAGAGTAGCGCCTCTAGTAGGGAAATCTTGCAATGGTACAGTAAATCTTAATGAACAAAATTTCAAGGCTCTTATTGATACAGGGTCTATGGTATCAACGATTTCAGAAGATTGTTATAACAGCCTTAAACAAAAACCTGAATTGTGTAGTCTAGTAGATTTTGATCTCAACATTACTGGTGCTAGTGGTGTTAAAGTCCCATACCTAGGCTATGCTCTGATCAATGTAAGCATACCAGCAGTTGATGTTTCTGGTACACTTACACCGGTTTTGGTAATACCGAACTCGTCATCTTCAAAGGATGTACCAGTTATAATTGGTACCAATGTCCTGAATTATTTCAGGACTTTTGACATAACAGATATTGTATCAAATGCATGGCAAGCTGCATTTTCTGTCTTGAACGGCACGCAAGGTGTACCTGTGAAGGTTCTCTGTAGGAGACCCTTCACAGTTAAACCAGGTGAGGCCAGGACAGTCACAGGCACAGTGAGAAATGCGGGCGATATGACCACTGGCGTGACAGAGTCATTTGACCAGTCTCAGTCAACATTAAATATATGTCCAAGGGTAGTAACAGTGAGATCTGGAACAAGTTTTTCCAGAATTCCAGTCCGTATTTGCAATTTAACTGCTAAACCGTTTCTCATTAAACCAAAACAGTTGCTTTGTAATTTACATCCAGTTCAAGTTATTAGAAATGTTGACCCATTCGAAGGTGACAACAGATCTCACAACCAGGACAAGTCTCTTGAAGACTTGGGTATCAAGCTCCCTACCGACATTTTGTCTCCGCGGCACCGCGAAGAGGCGGAAACATTTCTTTCTAGATGGAAACATATCTTTTCATCTGGATTGACAGATTTGGGTTGCAGTAGAATTGTGGAGCATGATATCAATCTTAGTGACCCTACCCCATTCAAAGAGAATTATAGAAGGATTCCACCCGGCATGTATCAGGAAGTAAGAGAACACCTGAATGACATGTTGAAGGCAGGGGCCATACGGGAGTCTAAGAGTCCCTTTTCGTCCAATGTTGTGTTGGTTCGGAAGAAAGATTCATCTCTTAGATTCTGTTTGGATTTCCGCCGTCTGAACAAGTGCACTATCCGAGATGCGTATGCATTACCAAGGGTGGATGAAACTATTGACTGCCTTAAAGGCGCAAAGTACTTTTCGAAGTTGGACTTACGCTCCGGGTATTGGCAAGTGGCCATGAAAGAGAGCGACATACACAAAACCGCTTTCACCGTGGGGCCTCTTGGTCATTATGAGTGTGTAAGGATGCCTTTTGGATTGACCAATGCACCTGCAACCTTCCAAAGGTTGATGGAGCGCACAATGGGAGAACTACATTTAAAAGAGTGTTTGATTTACTTAGATGATATCATCATCTTTTCAGACACAATTGAGCAACATTTTCAGCGTCTTCAGTCTGTTTTTGAGCGATTGGAAGCCAATGGATTGAAATTAAAAGGCTCCAAATGCGAGTTCTTCCGGGAACAAGTGACATATTTAGGTCATCTGGTCAGTGCCGATGGTATTTCTACTGACCCGGACAAGGTTAAGTGTCTCAAAAATTGGCCAGTACCGAGCAATATTAAAACTCTTCGGAGTTTTATTGGTTTTGCCGGCTACTATCGGAAGTTTTTACCGGGATTTGCCCAAATTGCGAAGCCCCTGAACGATTTGCTGGTCGGACATGCTACAAATGGCACTGCCAAGACAAAAAAAGAAAAAGCAAAATGGGTTTGGTCAGAGGCTCAACAGGATGCCTTCGATACTCTCGTATGCAAACTGTCCTCAGCCCCTGTTCTTGAATACGCAGATTATTCGAAACCCTTCACTTTGAATGTTGATGCCAGTTCAGTGGGAATTGGTGCTGTATTGTACCAAAAGGTAAACGGGACAGAGAAGGTCATTGCGTACGCCAGCAGAGGTCTTCGCCCAGGAGAGAGGAATTATGCAGCTCATAAGCTCGAGTTCCTTGCGCTCAAGTGGGCTGTAGTGGACAAGTTCCATGAATATTTATATGGGAACGAATTCACAGTAAAAACCGACAATAACCCACTGACGTATGTTTTGACCTCTGCCAAACTTGACGCCACCTCTCATCGGTGGTTGGCAGCGCTGTCTGCGTATAATTTTACAATACAGTACCGATCAGGGCGCCAAAACGTGGACGCAGATGCTTGGTTCCCGGCGGTAGATGTAATTTTCACAGACGTGGTGAAGGCCATTTGCATGGCGAAGCAAGTCGAGACTGAACAGTCCCCAAGCTTTGAGTGCCTTGGTGGCCCCCATCAGGTCGGTGAAAGTGACATTTACGGCAACACAAACTTCAGTGGAGTTGACTGGAAAGACGAACAAAGTCAGGACAGAAGTATCCTAAGGGTTGCGCAGCTTGTAAAAGCTGGACATAAGCTAACCAAAAGACAGGTAGCTTTAGAACCCGACCCAGTTCGCATCTTGTTGCGAGAATGGGAAAACCTTGTGTTGAGGGATGGGGTTCTGTACAGGAAGGCTACTGTGTGCAACTCATCTGTTCTTCAGTTGGTGTTGCCAAGCGTGTTTCATGAAGTGGTGTTTGTTGGCCTGCATGATGACGCTGGTCATCAAGGAAGGGACAGAACCCTTTCTTTACTCAAATCGAGGTTTTACTGGCCATATATGGATCAATTCGTTGAGAAACGGATCCGAGAATGTCCTAGGTGCATTCGCCGTAAAACCCCGGTCAGACCAGCAGCGCACCTAGTAACCTTCGAGTCAACGTATCCAATGGAATTGGTGTGCATGGATTTTTTATCTCTTGAAATGTCATCGGGTGGTTATGAGAATATTCTTGTAATCACTGATCATTTCACGAGATATGCACAAGCTATTCCCACCAAGAACCAAACAGCACCGACTACAGCACGAGCGTTGTTTGAAAATTTCATTTGCCATTATGGTTTCCCGGCTCGTCTTCACAGTGACCAGGGGCGCAATTTCGAGAGCGCGGTCATCAAACAACTGTGTAGGATTGCCGATGTGGCTAAATCAAGGACGACGCCTTACAGACCGGAAGGGAATCCAGTGGCAGAGAGATTTAATTCCTCGCTTTTGAACATGCTGGGAACATTACATGAGGAACAAAAATCTGACTGGAAGGCCCATGTTCCAGCGATGGTACACGCCTACAACTCAACCAGGCACTCTAGCACGGGAATGACCCCTCATTTCTTGATGTTTGGGCGCCATCCACGATTAGCCATTGATGCTTTTCTCGGATTGGAGCCAGACAAACCAACGTCGAAGAAAGACCGCGACTCTTATGTTGCAAGTCTTAATAGGCGGCTTAATTTTGCATACAGGGTCGCCGCAAAGGAGTCGATGCGCCAAAGTACACGACATAAGGCTCGCTATCATTTGCGAGTACGTCCTGTTAAGGTAAATGTCGGAGATCGGGTACTCGTGCGTGCTGTTGGTCATCAAGGAAAGTGCAAATTGGCAGACAAATGGGATCGTGATGTGCACATTATAGTAGATCAACCTAATGCCGATCTACCTGTATATCGCATAAAGAAAGAGCGCGGTAAACACATCCGCACGGTGCACAGAAATTTCGTTTTACCTTTGACAGGTTTGCCATACGAGGAGCCACCAGAGCCAGATCAGGTAGGTGACACTCAAATAGCTGAAGACACAGCAATCGGAAGTAGTCTGAACCCCAATGCAGAGACATTCGTGCCTCGGAGGTCCAAGAGGTTACGAAACAAGGTTAAGTAAGAGTATTCTGTGTGCGTATCACACGATATATATGTGCAGAATTGACTTGAGATACATGTACGTAGAAAGTAGATCTTTTAATTAGTGTATATATTTCTTCTTTTCTTATAGGTTCTGTCTGGAATCATTCTGTGTACTACAGGAGAGCGTTTTATAGCTCCAGGACAAGAAGTATTTTGTTTTGATTTATTTCTTTTTCAGATACAATGGTGGAATCGATACTGGATGTTCACTGATATGCGGTCATTCGTTTAAAGGTTAGCCTTTGTAAGCATATATCTGTACAAAGTTAATATTTTATTAACCATTTATTTTACTTCAGTTTAGCGGACACATAGCTGTGTGACTTAGGGTATTTTGGTAGGTTTTTGGGCCAGGATTTTATCATGTAAGCAAGTTTTGTAAATTAAACTTGCTTATCATACGTGCCTTGATCGGAAGCGCATTAATAGTTTAATACACAATTTGTTTACAGGAATAGAAGTGCCCCGTGAACAACATATTAGCATTGCATTTGAGATGCAATTTTCATTTAGGTTATGTAATTATTGATTATAAAATACCGGTATATTAATTTGATGTTGTAATATGAGTAGGTTTACTACAATGTTACCAGTCGACCTCTATCTTTAAATGTCGGGACGACATTTCCCTGAGAGGGGAAGGGTGTCGCAGGGTCAGATTTTAGCCTGATCGTGTCATTAAAGCAATTTCGTAGAAACTATAATACACCTAATTCTACATTCTCATTTCATTAAAATATGCAGACATATACATTTTTTTCATTCATTCATTCATTCATTCATTCATTCATTCATTCAGTCAGTCAGTCATACCTTCGCTCGCTACTAACAATCAAGGGAGTTAACTCACTCACCAGGTGGCGGACCTCGTGATAAGCACGGGTAACACATGCGCACTTTATCAATAGATTTAATGGCGAGAGCCACGACTTCTTGTATCCGTTATCTGTTTATTTGCGCTGTGTTCCAGGTATGACATATCATTATATTACTTTGTTCTATCAATCACAATGTGTTTATAGATCATAGTTTCTTCATTGCATTTATTGCCTGTCATCTTATGCGCACTTTATCAATAGATTTAATGGCGAGAGCCACGACTTCTTGTATCCGTTATCTGTTTATTTGCGCTGTGTTCCAGAACCCGAATGGAACAACCCGCGGGTGCCGTCTAATATCATCACCCATATACATAACATTGCAACACTGAAAAACGGCACTGCGACATGTATAGTGTAACAACAGATAAAGATATAAAGAAATCAACTGAGGCAATGTTTATCGTCATGACAGGGAAATGTATGCACACAAATAAAATCTCTATGTGAAAAAAGATAAGATATTTAAAGATCTTCGATCATTTAGATTAAAGACAAACTCAGGTCGAGTTTTTGATTGATTTTGATTCATAAGGTAAATAAATTTGAAATGAAGTGAACAATTTTTTTTGTATTAAACCAATCGATTGATAACATTGAGGTATATGTCGAAATATCTGGGGGTGGGGGTTAGTATTTTTTTAATATTTTAATAATTATCTTTTTTAATGATTATCTATAAGTCAATCTACTTAATGTTCCAATGGAAAATGGGCACCATGCTACTTACGTTCAAATCTTAGCTTCCGGTTCAAATAAGCTTTACGTTTTGAACAAATTTACAGTATCCAATAAAATAAAAGATTTCAGAGTCTAGAGATCGGAAATACTACGTGTCAAACGAGGTTGCACTGTATGTTTATCTTGATATAATTCCTGTCATTGTTAGGTTTGATCATCAAAATGTGATGCATACCTTCATACAGATGAATTGTCTGCTCCAGGACTAGTCACATGAAATTCAACAAAACTAAAAAATGATACTGTAAGTTTTTGAATTGATCATTCCTATACTAGCAATTCATACAGTTTTAACGAGTTTATACGTCAACGACATTGCCCACCGACTCTATGTTTGGAAATTTATCAATATTACTTACTCATAACAGTTATTACAGCATTAACATTATCATGCACCTACCAAACAATAAAAACTGATCAAACCATGACCATGACTTCATTTGAAACATTCCTGTAATTTGTTTGAAGGACGCATTTCTAATTCATTACACCATACAAAATATTTCACTTAAACAGACCATGGCTCATTGATCCCCTATATTCTCTAAATAATAGCTACACTGTACCGAACATGTGTATTGCATTTACAACAGATTACCACTTAGTCGCTTGTCTGTTGAAACTTTCTAACAGTTCGTATCTGACAGACATATCGCATTTTGAATATTAGAAACGGAAAGTAACTATTCTATTAAATCGAATTAATGTTAACTTTTGATGGATTATCCATTGTTCATATAAAGATTATTAATACCTTCATACGTAATACTTTTGTATGCAATTAAAAATGATTGTCTAGTAACTTATATTTTAATAACGATATGCCACTCTACAATTGAAGGAAAAGGCAACGAGAATATGTATTTCTTTTGACACTCTCAAGATTAATTTCAAGATGGATTGACTGCTCTAAAAAAACCGAGATTAATATCGATATAAAAATTGTACTCATAAATCATCAATTATACTTTCAAGTCAAAACATATCTGCCTCTTTCATTTTTCTCTTGTTCAAACGTACTTCAATGTCTAGATATCGTTTATCTGTTTAGATAGCGTAGCTCTCCATCTGATATAATTTTTGATCCGATAGAGTTATTATTTATAAACACATAAAACACAAACACAACATACACCTAGAAAAAAACTTTTGAAAGGAATTTCAGAACAATGACAGAGTCCAATTGACATTTTACGTTTAGTTGAAAAGACTTACGTCCCATATTCATAGTAAATTAGAGGGAATTAGATGTAGATGGTAGTATACTGAAAACATAAAATAGCATGCATTTTAATCCATGGCAAAATGATTGTGTCTGTCTTGCTATCTAATGTTAAAAAGTTGACATTTTCGAGCTTACCCAACGCTAAAACATGCATATTCTTGAATGAACAAAATTATGTTTTGAATATATAAATATAATATTTGGTCTACTAAAATCAGTTACAAATCATACATATTATGTATACTTTTGGCTCACTAGCAGCCAATCTGACGACGCAAATATGACGGAATGAAAATGATATAACATCTTCACAAAAGCCAACTTCTGTAATGAAATTTTTCATTATCAATAATCTGGAGTAATTCGATAAACAAACAGTCCAGTTTGTTATTATGCTATTCGGCCTAGGAACATGGTATGCGCTGAAAAATTCAAATTTAGAAAAAGTGTTTCCAGAATTAAGTAGTTAGTACTGGAATTTTCAGGCATGCAATATCAATACAAAATCCTTTATAAGAAGATTGCAAAATAGCTAGGATAATAGGGTCTGGCACAAAAGCTGAACAACAATGTGAAGGAAGATTAAAAATAGTTAAAGGCAGTATTGCAGCTCATTATAAGAACTACACTTTATCATTTGATTTTTCATTTGCTCTTCATTAACTTGCGTAAAATAATATTTTATGAGAGTTTACCACGAATGCTTTTCATAATAAAAGACAATCTGTTACTAGAGAAAAGTGAAACAGTTTCTTGTATAGTGGCATGAACAATTGTAAAAAGGGGGTTCTCGTTCATTCTGAATTTACATCTGTTTACTAATCATTATAAACACTGGTATATACGTTGACATATGGACGCAGTGATCTAAATTTAGCAGTTTAATTATGACACGTTTGGACCAATTTACACATTTCAAGGTCAAAATCAAAATGACAGGATGGAGTCTCAAATGAACACCGTGTTGGTTACTAACATATGTTACCAAAGAAAGAAATGACTGCTGTAAAATATTTTTTAAGCTAAAAAGAATAAACGATCCACGTCTGATACTGTGTATGTCGTTCTTTTGTAATAGCTGGAAGTAAACGCGTGTTTTTTGTTTATTATTATTATTATTATTATTATTCTAGTGTAGGTATCCATGGAGTTTTTGGACACAGCTTGTATATTTTAATCCGTTTTTCTTACTCAGCATTTGCGCATATGAGGAAAACCGTTAAGAACTGTGAAATGTTTCGAGAAAATATTTCGCTGGTACCTTCAGACACTTTGAGATTACAAAAGTTGCTTTATTGGAATGGTTTAAAATGTGCCCTTACAAATTAAACGTATTTCTTTAAATATAGGCCGTGAAACGAGTGTTTTTTTATATATTAGTACTTTTCCTCTTCAATAAGCTAACTGGAAGATTTACTGTTTTGTACCTTAAGCATACTTTTGTCTAAAATATATGATAATAAGAACAAAATAATTCTAAACATTATCAAAATATGTGACTTTTGGTGTCCTTGATTGTTCCGTTTATGGAACAATGTACAGTAAATCATCCAGCCATCAGTTTAATAAAATAGAACAAATTATTCTAAAATTTCATTGAAATTGATTACACCTGCTGGAAATTTCTAAAGTTTCAAATTATCAAATTGATATTTTTCTTGACTGATAACGATATCGAATTTAAATACCCCCACTACATTCAAATTTACTTCATACGAGACCATGAATAGCTGTGTGTATATTAAATTAAGTTGCTTAATGACTTTTTTGTCTGAATTTGACCATCATATTGAATGGTTAGTTTATGAAATATTTGGTTTAATCGATTAAATGGTTTCATTCATAATACATGTAATTGATTGTGTACTTGTATATGTATATTTTTTAATTTGTATTAGAAAAGAAAGTAATAAAAAAAACATTTATTTTTTATTTATTCATTTGTCACATTTCAGTATAGATTTATTGTGTTTGTGGTATGTGTTTAGTGTTTGCATGTGTGTGTTTATGTTATATTGATGAATATTTAAAACGTGTATTTTTCTTGGGCATTAATAGACCCGTCTTGAAAAATATTTTTTTTCTCACATAATTGTATTGTTGTTTTCTTATTTTTTCCTTCTATAAAATGTATTATAAAATAGTCAGTGTGATCCTCATGATATAGACAAAGAGAAAACATTCTGCTATATTTGTCATTTTGAATGTAGCAAAGAAGCATTGTATTTAGCTACCAATCTGATGCTAAGTCGCTGTTTTTGTGACCCCATCCCATTTTTGTATCTGATAAATAACGTTGTCTACTGACTACTTGACAAAAGGTTTTGTATAATTTATATTACTGTCGTGTTTATGTTGTAAGCATCTTCTAATGGTTTAAACATATTTTTATTGCAGATTTGCATGACAACAAAGCAATAGGATATTGACGAAAGTATAGAATACTTACATAGTCAATTTCCTGCACACATGAAATACATCAATGACAGATCCAAATATGCAACACACGTTAACATAAACACAATTTCAAAATGGATAGTATATAATAAAGAAACAACATATGGGAGAAAAGAAACAAGTGAATTGGCCAGATTTTCTTAGGAGATAAAAGGTAAGGGGTTGAAATTGAGGGAGAAAAGAAAAAAAATCATAATATAATCTTAAATGATGAATTAAATATTTTCTAATATAGGGTAGAGGATAAAGTAGATAGTGAGAAAAATAAAAACAAAAAAACATACATACATAATGCCAATAAGCTTAACAGTTTTCAAAATAGGCTGTCACTAGGCCTGTTCCTGCCTCTGTTGAAAAAAGTTAAGACCAAACTGTGGACCTGGTTGGGGTAACCCTAACCGCAAGTAAAGGTGAATTTAAACTTTAAATGATATGTATAACATGTAGGATTCGCTAAGCTTATCAGTATTCAAACTATCTAAATCTTCCTGTATTGGTAATAAATTGGTGCACTGCTTTAAAAATGCATTTATTAGTTTCCTTCGGTAACATGGGATCACCAAATAATAGTACTTCAACATTCATGTTGACATTAAGCTGGTTAATTTTGTCTAGTAAAGTACTTCGTTGATTACTGAAGATCTCACATTCAAGAAGGAAATGAGCGTTGGTTTCAGGATATCCACACAGACAAAGGGGTGAATCGATAAGATTTCGAGAAAACAGGTAAAAAATTAATTCACAGCTTTCCATGCGCATTCTAGCATGTAGGATTTGTGATTTTCTTTGTCCAAAATAATAAAAGGTAGGGGTTTTAACATAGTCACATCTCAAATAGTTTTTGAATAATGTAAACTACTAGAGTTTTTAACAACTTCAGGGAGAGCATTCCATTCGCGAATCACTGATGGTAAAAAAGAATTGGAGTATCAGGAATTACGATAATTAATGCAACGAATATTATTTGTATTCCGAAGGTTTAAGATAGTTGCAGCACCAACAGTCTGTGGAACAAAAGAAGATAAAAATGGAGGAGTTATGTTTCTATACATTTTAAAAAACATTATAAGTCGGTGTTCTCTACGTCTGTCTTCAAGAGATAACCAATTGACTTCCTTATATAGGTTAGCCAATTAAACTATCTTTGATGCACCAGTAACAATTCGAGCACATTCATTTTGTATTTTATCTAAGTGGTCTTTTTCATTTTGTGTACAATTCCCCCAAACTACATAAGCATAATCGATAACAGGCCGAATAAAGAAGTATAAATCGTTTCAAGTGACTTTCGATCCAATACAAATTTGAGTTTGAGTTTTCGTAATATATTGACTCTTTGCCATGCCTTTTCAGATATGTAAACAATGTGGTGATGCCATGAACAATCATTTGAAATAAAAAGACCCAAATGCTTGTGTGATGAAACATTAATTATTTGATTGTCAAGCATGAACAAAGGAGGATGGCAACTCTGGTTTGATTTACGAGATATAAGCAAAGATTCGGACTTAGATGGATTAAAAGTGACATGCCAAGTTTTAGACCACTTAGTTATCTGTTCATTATCTCTCTGGATTAATTCAGATGAAATATCTGGTTGATCGACAATTATATATAGACTAGTGGCGTCAGCAAAAAGGCTTATTTTACTATATAAGTCATTAACAATATCATAAATATAAATCAAAATAGTATTGGTCAAAGGATCGAACCCTGAGGTACTTCAGAATTAATATTAACCCAATGTGAAGCAGTACCTGGAAGAATAACACGTTGACGCCTTTCAGTAAGATAACTATTTAACCAATCGTACATAGGACCAGTTATACCAGCATTGATAATTATAACCTTGAGACCTTTGTGCCATACCTTATCAAAGGCTTTGCTTATATCGAAAAAGACCACTCTTACTTCAAGACCATCATCGAGAGCTTTACAAAGGGTATCATATAAATAAGTAAGTTGTTGGACAGTAGAGTGACCTGGTAGAAACCCTGCCTGAGACTGAGTAATAAAATTGACCTTGACAAGATGATTATAGATGTGCTTGAAAATTACTTTTTCAAAAACCTTTTCCATACAACTTAAAAGAAAGATAGGACGATAGTTATTCGGACAGGATAGATCACCCTTCTTTGATATGGCACAAATATTAGCTTTCTTCCAGGAAACGGGAACAACACAGGATCTAAGAGAATAGTTGAAAAGAGAACATAACGGAGTAGAAAGTTCGCGTGATGCTTCACGCAAAACGCGATTACTAATGCCATCTGGTCCCACGGCCTTGCCAACGTCGAGGTTACGTAAGACATCTTCAATTTCTGTAGGATTCAGAATGATAGAGGATAACTGTTGGTCCGATTAACAGGACATGGTGGATTACTACCGTCGTCATCAAGAAAAGATTGACTAGAAAAATAATTATTTAGAACTTCAGCTTTTTCATAGTCAGTAGAAGTAGAACAATAAGTATTAGGATTAATAAAAGGAGGGTATACTACTTCTGTTTAGTGCGCTTAGCTTTTCGGTAATAACATTTCCTTTTGCGTATAATTCTACGTATGTTATTATCTATCCAAGGAGCATCTCTTGGGCGAATAGTAACAGTTCTGTTCGGAATGTGTTCTTTACAGATAGAAATCAACTTATCAGTAAAATCATCCGTATAGATATCAATATCATCATTGAAAAGCGACTCCCAATCAGTTGACCCAAGGTTTGTAATACCAAACATGCCTTTTGTAGCTACGCCGACGAGGATTTTTTAAATTTAAAAAAAAAACAAAAAAACTGGACGATGATATCTTATATCTTGATCAAGAAAGTGTTCACCAACACCTGATGCAACAACATAGTTTTTATTAGTTACGAGGATGAGATCTAATATGGAACTTGAATTTTCTGTAAAGTGTGTTGGTTCTCGGATCAACTGGAACAAATTAAAATATTGACAAAATGATACCACTTTTTTATTTTGAGATGGGATATTATTATTAAAATTGAAATCACCTGTAACAATAATATCAGAAATACCAGTATCAAGAGCTAAAGATAGATAGTCCTCTATAAGTTTATTATAAACAGTATCAGGGCCCGGAGGGCGGTAAAATACACCGAATAGGACTCTTTTGCTACAACTAAAATCAACCTCTATCCATAGACACTCGATTCTGGGGGGTTCAAGATCAGCCCTACGCTTGTAGTTGATTGAATTTTTTACATAGAGAATAACCCCACCGTGGCTGTCTCCAGATCTATCTTTACGGATTTTACTATTTTTAGATCTTCATTGGATACTGATTCGTTAAGCCATGTTTCAGTAAATGCAAGAATATCGAAATCAGAGAGTTCAATGGAAATAAGATCAAGTTTGTTTAGGAGACTTTGTACATTGTAATGAACCAAAGAAAAGTTATTATTAACATTAAGAACATCATAAAAAGAAGCAGATGACGAAGTAGAGGTACGAACAGATTCAGGTCCAGGATTAGTGTGAATATCACCTGCTCTTAGCAATATGATATTAAACAATACGCATAAAGTTATGGGAATGAAGATAAATACAAGTTTACAGAGAAAAACAATATTATCAAAAAACTTAGTGACTAATGCTTCAGCGTCTGCTATGGTTGTAAGTTCTGAATGAAACATTACAATTTATCCTTATCAAGTAATGGATGCTGAAAATTGAAAATGTATTAGTATGCAGGTACAAGCTCCATAACATGCATATTAAAAATCTAAAGAAATATTCGACTGTAAATCTAACCATGGCTATCCTATATCTATGCGAATAATGTTTCATGACCAAATTTTAACAGTAATAGTCTAGCCATGGGTGAGATATACATACAAAAACACTTGCAGTGGAGGTTCAGGGGATTAGATATTTTAAGATCATCAATTGTCAAAAGGGAAAAGTAAACAATGAACCTTCTGATACCCCCAAAAATATCCACAAATCAGTCCATAAAATTTAACTCCAGCCGAGAGAAGAGCAAATCAAGTGAAGCAATAAGATACAGAGTAGGGAGGAAATTGTTTAAGAGTGTAGAGGACAGAAATTAAAAGGAAAATGTTAATTGTCATTTTAGATAGGAACATATCATTTTGTCTAATGTGATAAGGACACACGTAAAAGTATCCACAGTAACAAGACATGGTGGTATATTATTGTTTTGAAACCATGGGAAAAAATCAGTGGTGGTATTCATCTACTGTAAAACATTATTATAGATACAGACGTTTATAAATTGACGAGGAATTTATGAAAAACATATACTGATTCAAAAATATTCATTAACAATAAATGTGAGCAGACTTACACATATACAACCACAGACATAAGCAGACACGATACTACGTACGCAGACATACATATACGTACGTACATAAACATTTTTTGAACATAAGTACACATGCATATGTATATAGACATGTACATATATATAAATTCATACATAAACACATAATAAAAAACTAATACAACAGATACGCCATTACAAACACTAAAAAAAACACATTCACATATACAATGCACAAACATAAATGAACATACACTCTAAGTACAGCATATATATGCATATATACACATACACACACATACATACACGCACATACATAAACACATTCATATACAACAGATACACTCACAACGAACACTCACACATACATTTATACAAAACACTAAATACACAATGAAAAAGATACCTTACATATTTATACACAGTACCAACATATGCAAATACCATACATGAATACCAGAATCGTATGTACATGTATATATGCACTGAATTTAATAAATGTATTTGGTTAATACAAAATAATATACTTTATCTTTGATAAAAAGGGAGAAAAAATAAAACGAAGAAATTAGGTAAGCATCGTATTTTCATCATTACAACCAGTGATACTAAAGCAGATGACAACTCTAATCTCACAGCCTGAAATGTAAATGATTAAGTGAGAGTGAAGTATCACTTATTGAAGGGAATCAGATCATCGTCGGTAACAACTCTATGGATCTGACGAGCTGGCGGGCTGCATAGAACACTTGATTACGACGTTGTGTTGAGTCTTCGGTTATGAACACACCACTACAGCCTGAGGACTTCAATCCTGACTTGACGCGATATAATTGTTGGAGGGCACGATAAGTTGCGAACTTCACTATAATGGGGCGAGGTCGAGAGGACGACTTCGGCTTTCCAAGACGATGCGACCGATCTATGTCTTTGAGTTCAATATTTGCTCCTAATTTAGTCCCTTTATCATGGATTAACTTGTCAGTACTTTCATCCCCTGATTCTACCAGACCTGATGTACAGATCGGCTGTATTGTTCAGCTTGGTCCTGCTGGCCTCTTATTTTCTTCAATTCAGATTTAAGTTGATCAGTTACAAACAGCATTTTCGAGATACGAAATTTTGGTTGTAAGACCGGCAACCACGCCATCTATAATGGACTTAACAGAATTCTCCATGAGGCTTGAAGCTATACCGACCAACTCATCCTGGAAAGAAGACTTGAGAACCCCAGCAATATGATTTAGCTCACTCTCACTGAATGTTATACTTGTGGTTTGGTTTAACTCACTCTCACTGAGGGTTATACTTGTGGTTTGATCAGACATGTCGGGGCACAACTTTTTGGAATCACTCATTTCGGAGGGTGATGACACGAATCGCTTCTTAGATATGCCTGAGGGTGTGTGTTCATTAGAAAAAAAGGACATTCCAATCAGATAGATTCCAATCTGATAGAAGCTGAATGACAGCGATTGAGTGAAGTTGCGCTCTTGAATGGAAAATTTCAGAAAAGCAAGTTTTGATATAATATAACTGGACAGAATAACAGAAATCTGAAGAATCCAGGAATCCGGGAGTAGGGTTGTACTGACCAGTATTGTCGAAATATATGTCATATAGTCTGTACAGCATCAATACACACAGGTGTTGCGTGGTTGTAATACAGGTAGCGACAAGTGGCGACTTACCAAATGTCTGCTCATCACCCGTGACGGTGCAGAAAAAACACCAAAAAACACACTAGAACAAGCCAATATCCATTAAATCCCTTTAAATACCAGCGAACAAATCCTTCCAGAACACTTCAGTACAATTTAAATAATTTTTAACATGTCCTCTATCACAATAAAACGCTGTTTTTATTCCCACACAAAATAACACGACTCGGCGATTATGAATGATCTTGACCTATGTCTTCTGTTATGAGTGGTAATCACAGGGATTCGCTTAGAGGCACCTTAAGTCAAATTCTATCTCTCTCTGCTATATGTTTTTTTGTAGTTTTTTTTTTCCTTGATTTTTAAGCTATTGTTTGACATTATATTGCTACATTTCATACATTCCAGAAGCATCATATACTTAGAATAACAGACATGAATCAGATTATGATAACGATAGTGATAGTGGTGATAATGATACCAAGTGACTACAAGATCTTTTTTTTTATAAGATGTATAATTATCTTATAGAATTGTTCTCTAGAAGAATAATATAAGGGGTGTAGATTCGCTGTTTTGCCTCGAGCCATGGATCAGGGAAATTCCGAAATGTAAGACACACGAAGGATCATTTACTTCAAAAACACAGACACTGTCTCATGGGTATCATTAGTATCTTTAGGAATTCAATATACCTTAAGCTGCAGGTACAATGTGTGTAATGGCAAGATTGAGAGTTGGAAAACGGTTGTGCTAAAAATATATTACAATATACACTTCCAGACTTGACATTTATCGTCAGATAATTATTTTATTCGTTCTCAATATTCCCAAAAGAAACGGCAAATTGTTCCGATACCTAAGTCATCAAAATATCACATTAGTTTAATGAATTAAACCAGAAATAACAATAAGGAAACTGGGTCATCTATAGAATAAATGAATAAACACTATCCAAATATCGTATTTTTTTATTCATTAGTTTTCACCAATGAAACATTAGCCGATATAAACACTCGTACAATCTTGAATAATAAATGTCATATTTGAAGAACATTCAGGTTTCCTGCTTTTTAAGAAATGCCGATGTCTAATGTATTTAAATTTGTATTACAATCCATTTATTCAGAAATTATAGCCTCAGTTATATAGTCTTAATCGTGTTTCTACAATATAATGATCTACAAACAGACATGGTATCGATAAATATGCGTATATATATCTTGATGTTTCTTGTCAGAGCTATTGCTTTTCGGCTTGGAAAATATTCCCAGTTTTATCGAATGACATATCACTGCTGGAATCGAGTTTTCGTAATCTACGAATGTGCATAATGTTTACACTGAACGTATTACTGAGTATTTCTAATAATTTTGCCGAGGTTTTAAGTTAAAAGATCTTCTTAAGTGTTTGTAGACACAGGGGTTTCTACCATACTTAAGTTCGGCAATGTATTAAGAAGGCTTAATGATAACGTGTATTATTAATGTGGTTTTCAAACATACGAGCCAACATCGGATATCTTATAAAATAAATGTATATTTACAAAATTACATCCAACTTAACACAGAATTCAAGTCAAACTACTTTCCTAGCAATTTGCCCCATTAACTGATATCAAGGAAGCATGGTTTAGCAATCATACTAACAATACTGCTGCTAGTGATATTAATTGGTCATAAACAGTCTCGAGCGATCAAAGCTCCGATTTTAATCGCAAATATTAAACAAACTGCTGTTTGAAATTACTATGCGGCAACACATTTGCATTAAAAGGTTAAGGAAAATGAAGTAATTGCAATAAATAAACAATAAACGGAGATCATAAGATTATTCTAACATGCAAGCAAATCGTTTTGGGACTTCGGTTATCAATTGACATGCAATGTCCTACATTCTATATACGTACTATTTTACTACTTCAATGACTTTTGTAACATGGTAGCGTATGAACATATCATAAACATCTTAGAGAATAAAGCAAAAACGTATTTACCAACGAAACTAGAGTATTTAAGTTATGTTTCGACGTCCGTTTAATAATATATTTATAGGAACACCCTCAAACGCACACAGGCACCCGAGTAGAAACATATGCCTACCGCTTGCCAACTGAAGCACTTTCTCAAATGAAAGAAAATGAATGGCCGAGACGGGACTCAAACAAACAGCAGTGATACTAGCAAGTCAGCGACTACAAAGACTAAGCCAAGGATGTCCCGTGTGAGTTTGCAATTAATGGAATGTTCATGTCATAGGTAAGCGTGTGCATCAGAATATTTTATATTTCCTGGCACAAAAGCAGAGTTTGCTTCAAAACTATCGACATCAACACTAACAAAAACACAGTTTCAGAATGTCCTATAATGCACTGAACACGAGAAGTCTTCAGCTCAATTGACAGTGTACAAACAACCTTAACGAAATAATGTTGTTGTTGTTTGATTTCTTGATTAGGTAAAATGTCACATCAACAGAAATTATGTCATTACATAACATTTGTCTACATTTGACTGATAAAGTACTCCCTCCTTTTAATATTACGCCGTAGACAAACGACATGATACAAAACCCAGTAACAGCATCTTGAAACTTGGCCAATCTGTCCTGAAGCCTCAATAAGGTCCTGGGCGCAAAACACGAAACCCAGATGCGCACGTTTTAACCACACCGATACCGGATCGAAATAATGTTCAGCTCAGTCTATCATAATAAATTATCCTAAATAGGCAGTTGAACATAATTATTTTGTTTGCGTGTTGATGACCAACTTGACATAACATTCACTTACGCAGTTCATGGCCCTTTTTAAAAAAAATAGCTCTACCGTGCCGAACATGTGTATTGTATTTCAAACAGAAAACCTTTTATACGCTTGTCTGTTTAACTATTTTACAATTTGCATCTGACAAGTAAATGACATTTTGAAATCTAACAAATTGAATTAAACCTATTAGGTCGAATTAACGTTACAATGTGATGGCTTATACGGCGTAATGATAATAATTGATAACTCAATAATACTTGTGTATGCATTCAGTATAATTGTTTAATGACATAGAATCTTCTTTTATTATTACTTTTATATTCTCATATAAAATATCATTTATTCTTTTTACTCACAAATTTTCAGCCTTATTCAATATTTCAGAGTGTAATAAATACTGTAGCCTAGTTTTCGGGGTTGTCATAAATGTTGACCGTGGTACGAATTTCTGCCTGGTCACTCGGGTGGTTCATGTGGGGAAGAACTGAGTCTAGCTATCGCAACTTATGTGTTTCTCAAAGTATAACTAAAGTGCACTCACGTGCAGTTACGTGAGTATGCGTTTTGCGTAACTGGACTATTGTCGCAGCGTTATTTGGATATTCATTTTATCGTAATGGTTCGTTTACTGATACTGGTTTATGAAAATGTTTGTCGTCAGAGTATCAGTCAAGTTATTTTGTATCGACATTTTCCCCGCCTGCGACAAGCAATATTTGTCATCGGTATTCTTATATATTAAATATATATATATATATATATAACAATACTAGATTAGATTGTTTCATTTTAACTTATATGTTCTCAATTCTAAAAAACTGCTCGATATATACCCACAGTGTGTTGAAGGGCTATACCACACGGTCCCAGAGGCACCTGAGTGTGTATGTATTTGGTCAGTATCCTGGAGTTGAATGCAAAATAAAGATATAGATTTAAATAAAATAAAAACATTTTAATTAAGTGAAATTAAAGGTCAGGGGTTAGTATTATGTTGGCAAGGGAAAGCGTAGTGGCAGAAGTAAGGATGTAAATGGGGTCTGGTTACTAAATAATTTCCTAACTCACTTAGTTTATACCCCCAAATGTTGGTCGAAAAACTCGGTGATTTAATGATATTTAAGATGCTTTAAGATTAGGAATGTCATGAAGGTTTGGTTAGGTTTTTCAGCTTGGCTTAGGAAGGGTTGTCCGCGTTACTTGTTCCGTCTTCAAAACTGTACGGTATAAATATAGATAAATAAAGATAAATGTACGATACATAGTACTAAATAAAACACGTATCTTCAACTGCAAACATGTAAAGTAAGCAGGCCAATCAATGATTGAACGATGATATTTTGAAATAAATATTGTTGTTTTTTTGTTTGTTTTTTCATTTAATATATATTTATTTAAATTTATAATTTATATAATCATTTAATGTTTGTTTCTATTGATTGATATAAGCATTTCGTTTAGAATAAGACTTTTGCATCCTTGTGCTGCATTTATTAAACTAAATAAACAAAGTTTTCCAACCAATTTGACACCAATAAGCGTAACTATAATAATCAATCTGACATCTGATATCTTTTATCGGCAAGATGACATTTTTTCTCGTACACCTTTTCACTTGCTTTTTATATAACCATCAAACCTGATTGTTGAATAGGCTTTTGATGTCCATATACAAGTACTTATATAGTTTTATTTTAATATGTTGATACTAGAATCGCGGGAATGTTATTTACTGTTGAGATTCGTCTGAATAGATATGAGTTATATCATGTCCCACTGCCTAACCACAGGGTAGAGACCATGTTTTCGCAAAAACAGACCGGTCTTGATGACGATTGACTGTGGAGCCAATGGTTGTAGGTTCGATCCCCACGGTCACCGTGATAAATGACATACGATTTTTTTCTAATGGTCATTCGTCTTCCATCGCTGTTCTTAGTTAACTACAGAGATGCGTTCTAAAGTTTCAGTACTGTCAGAATCCATGGAAAGAGTTGTTAGATTAACAGATCATCTGTTAGCCTTTGATATCATAAAATTGCGTAATAAACCAAGTTTAATACACAAATAGGGGAAGATAAATTACTCATTACTGTCACATGTTTAAAGTTGTGTGTTTTTAATTTCAAAGATGAGGATAATATCTGCAGCATTCGAAAATAATGCAGAATGGACTAATTAATGAAAACTTCTGTTGTGAACAATGATAGTTTTATTGCGGTTTGCACTATATAAGCATGCAACAATATTTTATTATGGTAGTAAACATACATACCTGCGCTATGATAGTCTCTTATAAATCTTTATTGAATAGCATGGTTCATTGATACTTCTATTAGTACAAAGTTATGTATTTTTATTTATGTGTAACATGATGAGACTGTAATAACGATTTGTATATATGTATGTGAATAATAACGTGATGATAGTTTCGTACCCTTTGTAACCTAGATCTATGTTCCTTGTACTAGTTCAAGCCGTTGGCATATCTTCCAAAAGAGCTTTGTGTTACGGTAAAATAATAAACGTACCAAGACAAGATAAGATGATAGATTGTTTATATTATAGTGAATGGTATGTGATAATACAAGTTTACAAGTACAATGTAACACCTGGCGCATGAGCCTTTAAGCTACCAAGGTAAAAAATGCTCAAAGGAAATAACTGTTGACAGTGGATAAAGAGCACATTCGTAAAATATTCGTAAAAATATTAATTTGTTGAAGCCATTTAGATAGTGTTATATAATTTTCTTTTATGACATACCGTAAACAAAATATATCACTATGGTGAAGGGTGCCGTATATTTATTTAGTTTATGCTCTTTTTTATACAACTTTTACAATAAACCATAAACATGTACACAGCACACTACACATAAGCATATTATATACTAGACGAAACTTATAAGTACTCCAACTTAAGTTTTGTCTATAGTATTTGTTGTTTTCAGATTGAGCGAATGTACATTTTAATATTTATTGGGCACATGTTTTGGAAAATACATTTTCTCTAAAAGTTGGAAATCGGAGCGCTTACAAGTTTCGTTAAGTATATTATTAAATCGATTAGAATTAAGACATACTTAATGTCAAACCGAATCGGTTGGAAACAATGGATACGAACTGATCGGCATTTTGAGAATGTTTACGAAATGTCCAGGGATGTCCAGGGATCAGTTGACCAAAAAAAATTGGGGGGGGGGGGGGGCCGAATGTGGTAGGTTACGAATTGTCTGATAAGTAATCTTCATGAAAAAGTTTAAGGTATCGATTAGAACAGGTCAGAATATATAACAAGACACGCCTTTTCTATTCGGGAACATGTAAAAAAAAGTTTTGTGTTGTTTTATTTAATATTCGCATAAAATCTGAACATATTTTTTACTTATTAAATGCTTTAGACTTCGAATCCGAGTATCGCCTAATGTCACGAAATGTATCGGAATAAGCCGATATAAACACTTCGTCATTACATTCATAAGACCATAAATAATCAATGTATATTCAGATTACATGGTTCCTATCTATGATATGACCATATCTTCTGTACTCAAATTTGTATTACAATGCATTTATTCAGAGCTTTTAGCTTCAGTTATACTATAGTCTTTACCGTGTCGTTACAATATAATACTCTACAAGCAAACATGTTATCGATAAATATGCTTAAATATCTGCATGTTTCTCGTCAGAGCGATTGATTTTGCGCTTGGGAAATATTCTCAGTTTTATCAAATGACATATCACTGCTGGAATCTCGTTTACGTAATCTACGAATGTGCATAATGTTTACATTGAACGTAATCCTGAGTATTTCAAATATTTTTGCCGAAGTAATTACGATAAAAAAGTCTTTTTCTGCTTTGTTTATAGACACAGTGATATCTATAATACTATATATCAGTGATACATAAATGGCTTTAGTTATGACGTGTATCAATATTGCGATTTTCAAAAAAACTACATCAAATATCTTAGGAACTAAATGCATATTGATCTTTTAATACTTCTTATACTGCTACTAGTAATAATAATTGATAATAAACGTGCATCTTCCATTGTCAGTTTATATACAGCGTCATCTCTCTGCTTCTTGTATGTTTGTAAATTAATGTCTTATTACTTGGAGATTCTATTATTTCTACCGACCTATAGGGTGACTGTCATCGCTCAGGGGAATTCGATTAATCTATGAGTCTTCATTTTACATGTATTTGTATATCATGTCCCGAAATACTTTTTAGGAAACAGAGCGCTTCTGTAATTAACAATATAGATTGCTACAAACACGGCAAGGGCGATGTAACAAAAGTAATACACAAACAAATCCCCAAAAAGTATATATGTACATAAATTCACATATAGGTTTTTTAATGTTTACAAATAGATGCAATTTCATTAAGAGAAAAAATGCAAAAAAACTTTTGATATTGGCAAACGACTATGTATCGTTTTCCGTCTCGAGAGATCGTAGCTCCGATTCTAAGTCATATAAAATGCACGCACTGCTGATAAATATATCAATGTGGCAACACATTTTAAAATGGTTAAGGTAAATGGGTCAGTTTCAATAAATTAACAATAAATGAAGACCATTACAACATTCTAACATGCAGGCAAATCGTTCGGAAGTATCTAATTGACACGCAATCTGTACAGTTACTATTTTACTACGTCAACGATTTTTGTGACATGGTAGGTTGACTGGAAAACGTAGGTGCATATCCTCCTTTGTGGACAGTTTAATCAACCATATTGTCTTTGTAAACCAGACGTCAGTACCTTTTTTCTCCGAATTTGCTCAGCGATTTTTTAAGTTAAGGGCAGCTTTATGACATTTATAAACATCTTTAATGACATTTATAAACATCTTTAATGACATTTATAAACATCTTTAATAACATTTATAAACATCTTAATGACATTTATAAACATCTTTAATGACATTTATAAACATCTTTAATAACATTTATAAACATCTTTAATGACATTTATAAACATCTTTAATAACATTTATAAACATCTTTAATAACATTTATAAACATCATAGAGTTTAAAGCCAAAGGTCTGCATTTGTAACTTTTTAGTTTTATATTTCGACGCCCAACTAATCATAATCTTAGGAATATCCCCGAAAGCACAGGGGCATCCGAGTAGAAACATCAGCTTACCGCTTGCCAACTGAAGCATTTCCTCAAATTAAAAAATGAATGGCCAAGACGGGACTCGATATTCTAAGTGATAGCGAGCCAACAAAGTCCATCTGAGTCTGCAAATAATGGAAAATTGTATGTAATAGAGATAGCTGTGTGCATCATGTATTTCTAGGAAAAACGTTTGCTTCAAAATTATCGACATGCACAAACAAAAGTCTCAAAAATGTGCTATCATGACTCTTAACACGAGGTGAAATCATCAGCTTAAATGACGATGAACATACAGTGTTCTGAAACGTCCATTATCCTGGGCGAAAAACACGAAACCCAGATGCGCAAGTTCAAACCATTCGATAGCGGATCGAAATGATGTTCAGATAGTTCAGTAACATACTAAATTATCCTAAATAGGCATATGAACATAATTATTTTGTTTCCATGTCGGCAACTTGACATTACATTTCCCTTGCCCAGTTCATGGTCCTTTTTTAATCTATTCCCAGCTGAACATACCCTATTGAATTTATAAACCGGAAACTGTTTATACGCTTGTCAGTTTAATCTTTTAGAATTTGCACCTAACAGGTCTGAATTCAAATAAACGGAACTACTATATTCTTTACATTATATTAATGTCACATTGTTACGACTTATTCGGCTTAATGATAATAATTAATAACTCAATGATTAATACTCGTGTATGCATTTACTATACATGCCATTATGGGCGAGTTCAGCTGACTGACTATGGTGACCTCTAGTGACGTAAGAATATAAAAATATACAAACTCTAGTAGCAGTTCAGCAAAACTGAAAGGGTAAATGCAACTATAAACAAACATGGCGAACCTGCAAGCTTTTGTTATTATTCCATTATTTGTCACGTTTATGCCACGTTTATATTCTAAACGCTTTTTGATCTAAAATGACGTTTAAAATAGTAATGGTTAGAAAAAAGATATCAAAAACTTGATATCGTTGTATATATTAGTTCAATCAATAAGCCGCGGTAAACCGACGGGATATCTTTTTTTTTTTTTTTTTTTTTTTTTTTTTTTTACTGGTGGTACTCTACTGGTACAGAGTGGATTGCAACATTTCGGAAGTAGAACGTTATTTCGAATTACGGACTAAACATAACATGAATTGCAGAAAAAATGGGTTCGAAAATTGTTCCTCATGTATAAATGATCTATAAAAAGTATTTATAATACGTATAAACCACAAAATATTCAGTTATAGCTCAATATTCATTCTGCAAGTCATTACAAATCCCATTTGGTCGCCATGCTTGGTATGGTACAATTCAGAATCCCATTCGACCTACCTAGCGTCGGAGCAGGGTTGAACTCGAGTAGAGGGCAAAGGTCATATGACGTCAAGTTTACTGTAACTCCACATGTTTTTCTGTAACTCTGGTTAATCTAGTATACTCTTGTTAGTCAGCTGAAATCGCTCTTAAGCATCTACAGAAATAACCCTACCATATAAAGTCAGACAGCTATGGTTTCGTTTTGGAAATGTTAAATTATAGTTATGATATATATATTATAATTATGATTTATCGTGATATCATTAATACCTTTGATCATGCGGATTACTATTATAGAAATATAAAATATTAGTTATAATTTTTTACCCACAAATATTCGGCCTTATACATTATTTCCCATTTATATCAGAGTGTATTAAAAATATTTTAACGGGGTTTTCGTGCCCGAGTTTTCATAGTCGTTGATTTCCTATCACTGTGGTGGTACGAATCTCGGCATGGTCAATCGGATGGTTCATTTGAGTAAGCATTCAGTTTAACTATCGCAGGATTACCAATATGCAGTCACGTGTAATTATGTGAGTGCATTTCTGTGTATCTGAATTTGATTGAAAAGGTTCGTAAACTGATAACGTTTTACGTTAGTGTTTGTCGTCAAGTATTTTTATAACTATTTTGTGTCGACATTTTCCCCGGCCACGACCGACCATACTTGTTACATGTGTATCCATAGTAACCAAATGATTGGCCTTTGTGTATGAAAAGTATGATTAGATGCTTCCCTAAGGTGTGATACCGCACTAAAGCAGCATTGTAAATTTCTTTCACGTACATTCAAAGGCCACAAATGGCATGACAAACCATTGAACAAACAACCTCCAGTTATAGATCCACCGTATGCTTTAAAACTTCAGAATACCGTAAGTTTAGACTTTCAACAAATAAATCCTTATTTGTTCCTTGGGTTGTAGTAGTATTTCCTAATAGAAGGATAATGAAGTAATTTAACCCGCAGCTGGGTTCGATCCCATCACAATCAAGTTTGAAAAGGCAAGACGTATAAAATTCGTACGACAATAGACAAACAGGTGCTGGCTATGCAGTTTTCTCAACCACTGATCGATGTTTACATTGGGAGTGTATCCATGACTATTATGTTTATAATGGGTAAGTTTTTTACATGTTATTTTATTCTGAGGTAACCCCTTTTCTATTATTTTTAATTGTGAAAGTGTTTCGCAATATTCGATTGAAAACATTCAGCATCGATTTTATAAATATTCCATCAGACTTCATATTTACCAATGACAGTTTTTACAAGAAATTTACTTGAGGTAGAACACTTTTCAAGACATGAATAGGTTTACACCATTTTCGCATGACATGATTTTCTATAACATATTTTTTCACTCAAGTATGTGTTCTCATTATCTACGGCAACATTCAATGTTTTACGAAGAATATCGAAGGCCAAGTATCAACACATTTTACGTTTCAGATATTAAGTATTTCGAATATGAAATGACTCACTAGCTAATTTCACTCTTGACTGAAATAAGCAAAAGATTTCTATTTTTTTTCCTTTCGTTGTAAATATCATAATACAAACTAGAACAGTTGCTCGATTTCTTAATTTTCTAAATAACGAGAGTCAACTGTTGACATTTATCGGAAGTGATTTTTTCCCTTATTTCTCCATCATGTACGGGTATAGAATATATAGATGAGATTTTCTTAATGTGATGTGAAAATTGCATAAAATTGAGCATTGAAAGAATATTCTCCGATCTGAACCGAACGCTTAGAATTTGCGATGTTGATGTTTCCGTACTACAGACCATTGTACAGATATCACCGACATCGGACGATTTATACGTGACCTATACCATAGCTAAACCATCTCTCAACCCTTTCCCTCATATAGACTCATTTTGACGCCCTCAATAGGTATCACATAAAGCCTGATCTGCAGAAAACCACAGTTAAATCTTACCAAATTTATTTACAAAATCCTCATTTCCAGACCACAGAGGAGCAGCGAGCAGCATAAAACCTGATCAGCCTGCGAGTTACTCGCAGGCTGATCTGGTTTTATGCTGTTCGCATAGGTCTTTTCATGGTGTTTTCTATGAGGGAAAGGGTTAAGATGTCTCGTTGATACGTCCCCCTAATAAACAAGTCAAGACATACTTTTACGCAGCATTCTATCAGAACTGCAGATTCCAATTAACGAAAACAAGTCTGTTGTTGTTGTTGTTGTTGTTGTTGTTGTTTCTGCACTTAAATGTACCCACTATTTCCGATAAAATCATAAACTGAACATCATTATGGCTCCAGATTGATGCGATAGCTTGTTACGTCGCTATTCCGTTTGTACGTTTCAATTAAGAATTTATAGGGTGGCGTGTTACTCTGGAAATGACCTACGTTTTAAGTGCAAATATATTATATATATATAACTTGAATGTCTATATGCGTATAGTCGCTAGGGATGTATGCTATATGGTAACATCCATTAAATTACAGCTAAAGAAAGACCCCGTTTGCACAGAGGCAGGCAGGAACCAACGACCTACTGCAGGTTGAAAACTTCCTGCAATGAAAACCCCGGGTGAAAGACTCAGTGATAGTAAGTCAGTGACTGAGATCTTGGGGACGCCCATGTGTATTTCGTCAATGGTCTTGGGTTGACGCTAAATTTGAAATACACTCTTTATTATAAAATTAAAACAAAAATACCCCCTTCCGAAAAAAGGAAAAGAAGGAAAGTAATGGGTCAGTGATGAGATTATGTTTAGCGGAAAAAGTAATGGTTAAAATAGGGTAAGTTTCATTAATCTCCCAGCTTATTCAGCTTCCAATTATTTGGTCAATAATTTGACCGGTGACTTTCTGGGAGCTTTTTGATTCTTGTTCTGGTTCTGGAAGGCTGGGAGAAGGGGATATTGCTGCTTATTTTTCTAAATAAATGTGTTACATGTACTTCCTTTTAAAATAAATGGTACATCAGATGGTAAATATATTTTCAGGGTACATGGACAAAAACACGTTCCTATTGTAAAATTGTAAAACTATACACATGTAGTACTATAATTTGAAGAAAAAAATAAAAAAGAAGAACAATATTTGAACAATAATAATTTTAAACCATATCTTTAGATTTAATACACATTTTATTCAAGAATGAATAGGATTGAACAACAGGCTAACAGCCTATGTGAGTCTCTCCTTTAGTTATTTTAAATTATCTTATGATAGATAACAAGTTATATCATCAGTCTATTGATTTAAGTATAAGGATAACACTTATAAATAATTGTTGGAAGCAGTAGAACTCTTATGGTTAGGTTCCATTTCGTAAACTTTAAATGAGCAAGAATTTTCAACCAAAATTATCAACTTTTTACCTGGCAAGATATAGTTAATGAAGACTCAATTCTTGAAATTCAAATGTCATGTCATTACAACAAACCAATAACATTACATACACCTTATATCTGTTATTTACGGGTACATACATGAACATGAACACCTATATAGATGTATTCACTATACAGGCTTAAGACATATAAGTAACGGTTGCTATAGTAACATTTTGCAGAATTTGATTACTTTAACAGCATGTAACTATTTGATCGGGATACACAGCGCACGTTTGTCATTTGAATTATGTAGGCATATGTTTACCTCATATATTTATATGCCGTTCCCTTTCTCTTTTCTCTTTTTTCTAATAACAATTGAATCTACAGTACTTATGACATTTGTCATAACTGTCCATTGAGGTTGAATACAGAACCAATCATGGATGGCAACATGCAACAATATCTTATTGTTGTAATAAAATATCCATACCTTCCCTTGTATCTAAATAATAATGTGATGACCCATGTATTTCCTTTCTCACTAAAAAAACCTGAAATATCTGCTTTGCATTGGTTCACTCCGTTGGCATCTATGGTGTTACGGCAAACGTAATAAATATACCAAGACAAGATAGGACGATATATTGATTTTATTACAGCAAATGGTTATACATACATGAAACACCTGACCTAAAAGACATACCAGCTACAAAAAAAATGCTAGAGATAGATAACAATTGACAGGGAATGACTTAATGAAAACATTTGAAAAGTCTAAAGTTTTACATGTCTACCTGAATATTACACCTTTGTACATGTATTTGATTAACTGTGCCCTATTATTGCTTGATTGTACTCGGGTAAGTATAAACCGATAACAAGTGTTTTACGACAGAATATTATTTTATAACCGTTACGGTGTTATCAGAATAAAATACAAATGTTCGAGAATATACCTTTCATGAGGATCTTAGAGAATTCGTATAGCAGAAATAATTTCATAAGCATAATTGACTTGGGGCGTGATCTACCATATCCGTATGGTTTAATTAATGATATAATAATGTCTTTAAGTTAATGATAGCAGTAACTAAGAGAAACAGACCATTAATGCAGTACAGACATTCATGCAGGGAAAGAACAAAGGTGGCATGCCAGTAATGCGAGCACATGTATTCATTCGTTCAATATATCTAAAATAATTTCTTATAATATGTTAGATTTGCTATGAGTTATTAAGTTTCTTTAACGAAAATGAACGTGTGTATTTGTATGTACTCTTCTCGTCAATAAATATGTTACAGACTTTTAGGGGCAGGAGAGGGGGACACAATTTATAAGTATTTTTTTAATTAAATAATATGTTAATTCATTCGTGGCTTAATTTGAAATGAAAACATTATGTATTGAAGTATTTTTCCTTGCCTGACACCAATATTTTACCGCATAAACACAATGATTAAAATGATTGTATTCAAAATAGGTTATGTTTGAAAGATCCACTTTAGCCAATAATCTCTCTTTCCCAAATCTCTCTCTCTCTCTCTCTCTCTCTCTCTCTTTACATATCCACATGTCCGACGATTCAAGTTTAAGACACTGATATCGTAAAAAATACTTTCGGCGGGTCGCTAAGGAACACAAACAAATAGATGTTGCAAAAAAATCGTGATGCTGTAAGTTATGCAGCTCGGTAGATGATGATGACGATAATGATGATAGTAATGAGAATTATTTCAAATTATGACCAAATCTTTTTTTCTATATGATGTATCATTATGGTAAAGAACTGTTCTCTAGATGAATACTGCATACATTGCATAAGAATTGATCGGCAATTTAAGAATTGTTATGAAATGATCTGAGAATGGTTACGAATTGACCATAAAAAAGAGAGGTTATAAATTTGCTAGGTTACGAATTGACAGGTCAATAACCTCCAGAAAAAATGAAGACAAGTCAGTAGATATAACATGAAAAGTCTTAATAATTTCGGGCAGCCGTCAAAATTAAAGTCAGTATTTTAAATGTTCGTATATGAACATGTGGTATTTTTTCATGTGCAATGCCTTCGACCACGAATAAAAACTTAAGCAAGTATCGCCAAATGTCTAAAAAGTTGAAGGAATTAGCCATTGTAAACACTTCTTCATTACACTTTTAAAACCTTAATTAATAACAGTATTTTTGAAGTACATTCAGGTTTCCTGGTTTCTATGAAATGCCGATATCTACTGTACTTAAATTTGTATTACAATCCATTTATTCAGGAATTATAGATTCAGTTATATGGATTTTATCGTGTATGCTCTTCAAACAAACATGTTATCGATAAATATGCGTAAATATCTGCATGTTTCCTGTCAGAGCGATTGCTTTTACTCTTAGAAAATATTCTCAGTTTTATCAAATGACATATCACTGCTGGAATCTCGTTTATGTAATCTACGAATGTGCGTACTGTTTACATTGAAGATATGACTGAGTACTCCAAATATTTTTGCCGAGGTATTAAGATAAAGGATCTTCTTCTGGTATGTCTTTAGACACAGAGGTGTTTACCATATTATATATCAGTAATGCGTTAAGGATTTTAAAAACGTAATGTATAACGGATTTTTCTAACACTCAAATAACATCGAAGATCATAGGAACTTAATTCATATTGATATTTTAATCTTTACGAAATTAAATCTAACTCTACGCAACATTCAACTTTAACCACTTTTATTGCATCTCCTTTTTATTTATTAATACCAAGCAAAGTCATGTATGGTATAACAATTATATCCATAATTATGCTGCTAGTAACAATAAATGATCATAAATATGTATCATACATTTGTTAGTTTATATACAGCGTCATCTCTCTGCTTCTTGTAAGTTTAGAAATTAACGTCTTATTACTTTTAGGTTCTGATATATATACAGATATCTGGTATGGTTGGCATGGCTCATGGGTACCGAACAACCTAGGAGTATTCATTAATCTATATGTATACATCATGTCCCGGGATGTATTTTGGAAAACAGAGCGCTTCTGCAATCTATGAATATAGATTACTAAAGTGAAATGGATTGTTACAAAAGAAATAAACACAAAATTCCCGGCGAAGTTATAGACGCAAAGTGACACGTAGTTTTTGTTATGTTTGTTTTATTCAAAATAACAGATTTTTGGTTTTCTATAGCTTTCCACGAAAACTGGTTTCACAGAGTTGAGTATGCGTCAAATTATTCAAGCAGACAACAGATTGAGCCAATGCACATTTTAATATTTACTGGGCATATGTTTTGGAAAATATATCTTCTCTACAAGTTTGAAATCGGAGTGCTTACAAGTTTCGTTAAGTGTATGTATCCGATTCTAAATCGTAAATAATCCACACTGCTGATAAATATTGCTATGTGGCAACAAATTTGAAAAACAGTTAAGGTAAATGAAGTAATTTCAAATAATAATAAACGGAGACCATTAAGAACATTCTTACATGCAAGCAAATCGTTTGGAACTTCAATGTATCTAATTGACACGCAATCTTCTACACTCTATATAGTTACTATTTCACTACCTCCACCATTTATGTGAAATGGTTACGTGCCTGGAAACCGTATGTGCATATTTTCCTTTGTGGATCGTTTGATATACCTATTGACCTTGTAATCCAAGCGTAAGTATCTAATCATATACACATGAAGATCCCCGATCGCTTACCTACTTAAATGTTTTCTCAAGTGAAAAATCTGAATGGCCTGGGCAGGACTCAGGCCCACAGAGGTGATACATCAAGTGATAGCAATACCCCATGTGAGTCTGCGTGTTATGGAAAACATCATGTCATATATAAATATGTACATCAGAAAATGATGTATTTCCAGGCACGGAAGCAGAGTCTGCTTCAAGACTATCGACATGTACCAACAAGAGTCTCAGAATCGTATTTCTCATATCACTTAGGTCAATGAGACAAAGTTCTGCAAAGGTATTCATTTCATAGAAATTGATCAGCTTAAATAATAGTGTAAATATACATACATCATTGCACAGTCGTCCTTAATAAAAAAAAATGTTTGCTTGCTTCGGTAAAACGTCATATCGACAGAATTCCCGTCATTTCAGATAATTTGTCTACACGAGATAGATATAGTGCTACCTCCTTGCAATAACACTCCGTAGACACGTGACATGATACCATGGGCTACTCAGTCCTAAAACGTGCCTGATGTCCTGGGCGCAAAACACTAACCCCGGTTACAGGACGCACATCCCAACCACACCGATACCGGCTCGAAATTATATACTGATAATTCAAGCTAACATACTTTAATTACCCTAAATAGGCATTTGAACATAATTATTGTGTTTGCCTGTCGAAAAACATTACCTTTCACTTAACCAGTTCATGGCTCATTTTCTTTAAATAATACTATGCCGTGCCGAACATGCGTATTGCATTTCCAACAGGAAACCTTTTATACGCTTGTCTATTTAATCATTTTTCAATTTGCATCTGACAGGAATATTGCATTTTGAAATCTAATATACGGAATTAATTTTTTCTCTATTACATCGAATTAACGCCAAGGTTTGATGTCTTATTCAGTATTATAACTAAAGTTGATAACACACTATTTAGGACGTATACGTATTCACGATACTATTTTGATGACATTATCGCACCCTCAAATTTACCTATACCATTTTAACCCTTTCCCTCATATAGACTCATTTTGACGCACTCAATAGGTACCACATAAAGCCTGATCTGCAGAAAACCAAACTCAAACCTTACCAAATTTAATTGTAAAATCCTCATTACCAGACCACTGAGGAACAGCGAGCAGCATAAAACCTGATCAGCCTGCGAGTTACTCGCAGGCTGATCTGGTTTTATGCTGTTCGCATAGGTCTTTTCATGGTTTCCTCTATGAGGGAAAGGGTTAAATCAGCCAACTTTGTTTTTATTTTAAACGTTTGCTTATAGTTATAATATATACGAGTACATTTGAACCTGTATTAGCGGCCACCTGTACTAAGCGGACAACTTGTATTTAGCGGTCAGTTTCACTATTACCAAACTGTAGCATATCTGTCACCTCTTATATGTACCATCAGTTGTACATTTTTTTACTGAACATTTATTGAGTCGAATTATTATGTTCCCATTTACGATGATAATGCAAAACATTGTCTTGGTCGTGTAGTCAAAGTCTCTGACTGACTATCACTTTGTCACTGACCGTGGTACGAATCTCGGTCATTCGACTGATCATGTAAGGAAGCATTCAGTCCAGCTATCCAACTTCTGTGGTCCTAACAGTATAACTTACATGCACTCACGTGCAATTACGTGAGTAGGCGCTTCTGTGAAACTTGACTATTGTCGCAGCGTTATTTGGATATTCATTTTATCGTAATGGTTAGTATACTGATATTGTTTTACGATGATGCTTGTTTTTTGACAAATTGTTTTGTGTCGACATTTCCCCTGTCCTTGACAAAAACCATATCTGTCACATAGGTATTCTTATACTGCATATTTAAATACTTGACCTTTGTATATATGTAAGAATGACTGGATGTTGTAGCATGCCACCTGTCCATGGCGTGACACCGCACTGAAGCACCATTGTTTGTTTCTTTCACATATAGAAAAAGGCCATAATTTGCATGGCAACCCAGTTATAGATGCACTGTCCTACTTTAGAATTTCAGAATACAGAATGTTTAGACGATTGATGGCTTAAAACAAAAGAAACCTTATGAGTACCTTACGCATAGAAGCAAGATAATAACAGCATTTAACGTAGTATTTATTGCAATATACTTATTCCTGATAGGTAATAATTTCCTATATTTCCTGTTTATGCTAATCATGCTCTTATTATATTATATTATATTATATTATATTATATTATATTATATTTAAATGTGTATTTGTCAATATTCTAATTCCATAGATATGTATAATTTATGTCGGTGGAAATTTGATATGTTTCATTTTGCAATGGATTAAAACTAATTTCACCATTAAATCCACTTTCTGTTGGGAGATAGAAATAGTTCCCAATTTAAAATTATGTATGGTAAATATGCCAATTAAAATGGGGAATATTTTTCTCAAATGAATGTAGTCTCAAAATAACTAAAATACTATCGGCGGGAGGTAAAACCAAAACAACAAGCAAAGAAAAGTATTCATCACTTTTGTTACTTGGATTAAACCAGTATTTCCTAGGGGGGGGGGGGGGGGGGGATTACGCAGTAATTCATCCCGCATCAATCCACTACAAACAAATTTACAAAAAAGCAAGGCACTGTCACGACAATAGACAAACAGGTACAGATTCTGTAATTTTACAGTCACTATACATATTTAACAAATTCGATTCGTGGCTTTCGTTCTCAACTGATGTATGCATTAGGAATGCATTAGACATAAATAGTATATTTATAATTAGTAAGTTTATAAAAAAACTGACCAATGTATACATTGGGAATATATCCATAAATACTCGTATTATGTTCATAATGGATAAGTTTGTTACATGTTATTTTCTCTGGGGTACAAACATTTCTTTTGTATTTAATTGTGAAATAGTATCACATCATTCAAATGAAAACATTCAGTATTGCCTTTATATAATATTCCATCAGACTTCATATTTATCAATGTATACAAGGAAACATTAGTCAAAGTGTTAACTTCAGACAATACATCCTCTATCTGACACTTTTCAAGAACTTTAATGACTCTATATACTCTAAATCTGTATTGTTTCACGATATAAAATTTTAAGAAAATCATGTAAAGAAGTTATCTACACTATCATTAATCTATCACCATTTCGACTTTTGTAAAAATGACCCATATTAGCAACACAAAAATTGGATGTGATTCAATATTTTGTCATTCCTTTTTACAAATTGGTTACGAAAGTAAACATGAATATATATGTGTGTTTCAAAATAATGTTTAAGTCACATATTAAACCACGTGCATTTAACATTTTACTAAAAGGTTCGACAGAATGGAAAAAGCTCACCATTTTCGCACGACATGATTTTCTTTAACATAAGTTTAGTTCTCTTTATCTGTGGCAACATTCATTGTTTTACAAAGACTATCTTTGACCTCTAATCTGCATTTAGGCAAAGTATCAACACATTTTACTGTTCAAATATAAAGATTTCCGAATTTGAAATAACTCAACAGCAATTTCACTCTCGACTTATATAATAGACAATTAGCCACATTTTACTTTTTTTGTACTAAAAGTGTCCATTTCTTTGGTAATATAATGTTACTAACTAGAACAGATATTCACCATGAGAAAAAGAGCCAGGCAGAAGATCCTGCAGTTTTTCGATTCATTAATTTTCTAGATGACGAATATTAAATGTTTACATTTTATAACAGAAGAGATATGATATTTCCGGTTGTTGTTGTTGTTTTTGTTTTTTATTGTTGTTGTTGTTGTTGTTTGTTTTGCTTTTTTTTTGCTTTTTTTTCAATTTGTCCATTATTTACGTTATTTAAACATATAGATAAGATTTCTTTAATATCGAAAGTGCGTAAAATTTTAAATCATGAAGAAATTCGAACGCTTAGAATATCTGCGATACGACAGACCGTTTTACGAAAAACACCGACATCGGACGATTTGTACGTGACCTATATTAGACTCGATTTAACTTAAGTTGAACATCAGTGTTGTGTTTGTGTTATTTAATGTTTGATAAGGAGTATATCCGCTTTATCATCCTAAACATTAATGAAACAAATATCTGGTTAAGATTTTCCTTTCATGAGGCAAATTACCTGTATCGTTTGAAATATATATTTAAGAAAATATGGAATTTACAACATTTCACAATATTTATGCCATCTGTTAAGATGATTTGTTAGTACGTCCCCCTAATTAGCAATACAAGAAATACTTTCACTCAACACTCTTTCAGAACTGTAGTTTCCAATTAACGAACAAAATTCCAATTTTTTCAGCACTTAGATGTATCCACTTTCTCCGATAAAATGATTAATTGTGTAGCATTATGACCCAAGAATGATGCGATAGCATGTCACGTTGCAATTCGGTGTGCACATTTCAATTAAAATATTTAGTATGACTTGTACACTGAGTGTGACCTACGCTGTAAGTACAAGTAGTTATTTTGAAATAGAAACACGTTTCCATACATTTCTTTTCAAGTCCTTTTATAAAAGAATGAAAAAATACTGCCTGAAAGAGTATATTCTGTATATTTAAATAAAAATTAACCAACTGTCGTAAGGATAGTATTTTACTCGTAAAGTAACATCAAGTGAATTGCAGCTTGCGAGAGATCTCGAGAGAACAGAGGCAGACAGGAACTATCGACCTACCACAAGTAGAAAGTTTCCTGCAATGAAAACTCGAATTTACAAAATACTGGGACTCGAATCCCCAAAGGCGAAGTGCTAAGTAATAGTTACTCAGTGACTAATATCACACGATAAGGAGTCTCACATGTGTGCCTGTGTTCAGTCAGTGACTAATGTCACACGACAAGGAGTCTCACATGTGTGCCTGTGTTTAGTCAGTGACTAATGTCACACGACAAGGAGTCTCCCATATATACAAGTGTTTAGTCAGTGATTAAATCTACACGACTAGAAGGCTTCCATATGTGTCTGTGTTTATTCAGTGACGAAAGGCAAACGGCAAGGAGGCACACATAAGTACTTGTGTTTAATCAGTGACTAAAGTCATCAGACTAGAAGGCTACCATGTGTGTCTGTGTCAAGTCAGTGACTAAGAACACGACAGGAAGGCACCTATGTGTATTTGTGTTTAGTCAGTGACTAAGTCACACGACAAGGAGGTTACCCATGTTTTCCCTGTGCTTAGTCAGTGACTAAAGTCACACGACAAGTAGGCTTCCATGTTTACCTGTGTTTAGTCAGTGACTAAAGTCACACGACAAGGAGACTCCCATGTGTACCTGTGTTTTGCCAGTGACTAAGTCACACGACAAGTATGCTTCCATTTATACCCGTGTTTAATCAGTGACTAAAGTCACACGACAAGTAGGCTCCCATGTGTACCTGTGTTTAGTCATGTCTTTAGTCACACGACAAGTAGGCTCCCGTGTGTACCTGTGTTTAAATCAGCGACTAAAGTCACACGACAAGGAGACACCCATGTGTGTCTGTGTTTAATCAGTGACTAAAGTCACACGACAAGGAGACACCCATGTGTGTCTGTGTTTAATCAGTGACTAAAGTCACACGACAAGGTGGCTCCCATGTGTACCTGTGTTTAATCAGCGACTAAAGTCACACGACAAGGAGACACCCATGTGTGTCTGTGTTTAATCAGTGACTAAAGTCACACGACAAGGTGGCTCCCATGTGTACCTGTGTTTAATCAGTGACTAAAGTCACACGACAAGGAGGCACCCATGTGTACCTGTGTTTAATCAGAGACTAAAGTCACACGACAAGGAGGTACCCATGTGTACCTGTGTTTAATCAGTGACTAAAGTCACACGACAAGGAGGCATCCATATGTACCTGTGTTTAATCAGTGACTAAAGTCACACGACAAGGAGGCACCCATGTGTACCTGTGTTTAATCAGTGACTAAAGTCACACGGCAAGGTCGCTCCCATGTGTACCTGTGTATAGTCAGTGACCAAGTCACACGAAAAGGAGGCTACGATGTATGACTGGGTTTTATCAGTAACTAAGGTCACACGACAAGGAGACATCCATGTATACCTATATTTAGACAGTGACTAAGTCACACGACAAGTAGGCTTCCATTTGTACCCGTGCTTAATCAGTGACTTAAGTCACACGACATGGAGACACCCATGTGTACCTGTGTTTAATCAGTGACTAAAGTCACACGACAAGGTGGCTCCCATGTGTACCTGTGCTTAGTCAGTGACTAAGACACACGATAAGTATGCTTCCATTTGTACCCGTGTTTAATCAGTGACTTAAGTCAAACGACAAGTAGGCTCCCATGTGTACCTGTGCTTAGTCAGTGACTTAGTCACACGAAAAGTAGGCTCCCATGCGTACCTGTGTTTAGTCAGTGACTAAAGTCCCACGAAAAGGTGGCTCCCATGTGTGTCTGTGTTTAGTCAGTTACTAAAGTAACACGACATGAAGGCTCCCATATTTGTCTGTGTTTAGTCAGTGACTCAAGTCACACGGCAAGGCGGCTTCCATGTATACCTGTGTTTAGTCAGCGACTAAAGTCACACGACAAGGTGGCTCGCATATGTATCTGTGTTTAGTCAGTGACTAAGTCCAACAACAAGGAGGCTCCGATGTGTACCTGTGTTTAGTCAGTGTCTTTAGTCACACGACAAGTAGGCTCCCATGTGTACCTGTGTTTAATCATCGACTAAAGTCACACGACAAGTAGGCTCTCATGTGTAACTGTGTTTAATCAGTGACTAAAGTGACACGACAAGGAGACTCCCATTTGTACCTTTGTTTAGCCATTGACAAAGTCACACGACAAATAGGCTTCCATTTGTACCTGTGTTTAATTATTGACTAAAGTCACACGACAAGGAGATATCCATGTGTACTTGTGTTTAGACAATGACTAAGTCACACGACAAGTAGGCTTCCATTTGTACCCGTGCTTAATCAGTGACTTAAGTCACACGACAAGGAGACACCCATGTGTGTCTGTGTTTAATCAGTGACTAAAGTCACACGACTAGGTGGCTCCCATATGTACCTGTGCTTAGTCATTGACTAAGTCACACGATAAATATGCTTCCATTTGTACCCGTGTTTAATCAGTGACTAAAGTCACACGTCAAGTAGGCTTCCGTGTGTACCTGTGTTTAATCAGTGACTTAAGTCACACGTCAAGTAGGCTCCCATGTGTACCTGTGTTTAGTAAGTAGTCTGAGGTTGCAGTCAAAGTAAGGATACTGCCTTAACTAATAGACAAAAACAAACAATAACAAAAACTTCCACACCTTTGCCCTTCTCAAAATCATTCAAAAAGGTTTGGTCAAGTAATGGTTTAGGGTTAAGATTATGTTTAGCGGGTAAAGTAAGGACTCGGTAATTGACTCCGAGCCAATAATGATTACCAGTATCTTGTTGATTTTAAGAAAAGTTTAAGTATAAATTTCTTCAGGTAAGTAAGACGGTTGAGAGTAGGGGGTATTATTTTTTTTACTTATCTTTTTAAAATTTAATATGTATGCATCGGATGCCTTTAATTTGGAAAGGATGTTTAGTCTAATAAGTGATACTAAGCCTTCTATTGACTTAAGTATTTCTATTAAGATAGCTCTTGTAATAATTAACTTTTTCTCTTATGTATTTTTACCAGGCAAGGTCTATTTTATACAGAAATAAGTCATGTAATTCAAGGTTAAAGTTATAATATCCGACCAATAAAACGACACACCCCGTAACACATGTTATATACATGTTCATGTCAGTTGTATTTATATAATGGCGTTTATAGGTTTAAAACATACATTGTAGGTAACATTTGCTTTATAAACGTTTCGGAGAATTACATTACTTAAGCAACATTCAATTATCAACTCAGGTATATATCTTTATGCAATACACGTCTTCCATTTGAATTCTCTGTGTATGTGCTTCCAACATTAATTTACCTGTCATTCTTTGTTCTCTTTTTTTTTTTTTCAGGAATAACAATTGCATCATTTTAATATCTATCATAACAATCAATTCAGGATGGTAATTTTCTACAATCACACACCACTGTTTTATTGTATTATCAAAATAATCATACCTACCTTTGTATCTGAATTATAATGTGATGATATTTACCCATTGGATACCTAAAATATTATGATTCTCTCCGTTGGCATATCTTTGTTACTGTAAAAGAATAACTTTTATAAACATATCAAGAAGAGATAAGTTGATAGATTAATTTATTACAATTAATGGTATATGATATACATATGAGGTTACATGTACTCTGGAACACCTGGCCCAAAAAGGCCCATAAGCTACATGTACTGACTATAAAAATGCTCAAAATAAATACCTAATGACAGTGGATACATATTTAATTAACACATATGAAATATTGATATTTTACATGTATACCTTAATATGATCCCTCTGTATTTGATAAACTGTATTCTAGGTATGATTGCCGGATTGTACCAGGGGCAAGTATAAACCGATACACGTGTTTTCCGGTAGTAAATATAACAGCGTATAGCATTTTTTTTTTTTTTTTTTTTTTTTTTTTTTAATATTCGAATATAACAAATGTGCAACAGTATACAATTCACAAAAATCTCAAGGGATTCGTACACAGTCTAGCAGAAATAAATTCATAATATGATTGACTAGAGGCAAACCGTATGTTAATATCCGCATGACTTAATTAATGATATAATAATGTCTTGAAGTTTGTGATATCATCAATAACTAAGGGGGACGTGCCACAGACATTCATGCAGAAATAGAACTTCAAAGGTGGAATTCTCCGCATGCCTTTTTTTTCTATATCAATTACACGAGTGTATGTGTTTATTCTGTTTATATATAAGATATATCTTATTAATATTTTGATATGCATATATAAAGTATATTTAAGAATATCTTATTAATATTTTGATATGCAATAAAAGTTATTTAGTTTCTTTATAGAAAAACGTGCGCGTGCATGTGTGTGTTTGTCAGAATTTACACTTCTAGTCTATAGATATGTTTTCTATGATTTTTTTTTGGGGAATTTATGAGTATTATTATAATATAAAAATTCATATTCCTATACGTATTATTCCATAACAATGAGTCCGATACAAACGTTTATGTTTAACGTGTCATTCATTTCGTCGTAGTTTGAATAGAGATGAAAATACTTCGATTTGATATACTTTTCTTTGCATGGCAACAAAATATTACAACATACACTAAAATACTAAGAAATCCACTATAGTCAGTATTCTCTCTCTCTCTCTCTCTCTCTCTCTTTATATTATATATTTCATGTATATATTCTACATTTCTATCTATGATATTCAAAGACACTGACTATGACTTAATATATGGAATCACACAAAAAAGACATATATCGAATTTAATTCTTGTATCTCAAATGAAGTCGGCTCGAGCCCCCGTGCAAAAATACAAAGGTATTAAACTATTGATATTTACAGCAACTTATTTTATTGCAACGTGTTGTATTCAACGTCCGCTTATGTTCAAAGCTCGGGTTTCGAAAAAAAAAGAAGATAGAAACTTTCTTAAAAATAAGATTTCAAAGCAACGTAATTAATACTACTATTACCTGCTACCACTTAAATTATTTAAAAGAGACTTCCGTTAATTAATTTAGTTAGCGTATGCAATATATGTTCCTATTTAACCCTTTCCCTCATAGAGGAAACCATGAAAAGACCTATGCGAACAGCATAAAACCAGATCAGCCTGCGAGTAACTCGCAGGCTGATCAGGTTTTATGCTGTTCGCTGCTCCTCAGTGGTCTGGAAATGAGGATTTTGTAATTAAATTTGGTAAGGTTTAACTGTGGTTGTCTGCAGATCAGGCTTTATGTGGTACCTATTGAGTGCGTCAAAATGAGTCTATATGAGGGAAAGGGTTAAAGCAATAGCTTTCGATTTGTGTTAACTAAATGATGATATTTTCACGCAGGCTGGCAATAGGAACAATGAACATTAGACTATACGCCCTTTTTATCACGTTATGAGAAGCTGGCATTTACTGGCTGCAGATAAAATCACTAAAGGGACCGTGTAAATGTAAAGAATTACATTAGTGCATTCAAATCGGCTTCTATTTGAAATATATAAGGTCCGACGGTGCAAGTAGGGTAGTAAGATATTTATATCTTAGTGAATCTAAAGATTAGATACTTTCGGCGGGACGGTAAAGAAAACAAACAAACAAACAGATACTTAGAGAAAAAAATCGAGGTTGCTCGGTAGCTTTTTTGTTGGAGCGCTGGTACGGTACGCCAGAGGCTCTGCTTTCGATTCCCTGTTGGAGATTCTAATACAGACTGGCGCTTTGCGTGAATAAATACATGCATGTGACATTTTTTTTCTTCTTTTTTTTGTCAGGGTTAATCTCAAGAAGATAGTGAAGATGTGTAGCGGGATTTAGTTTGCTAATCTTTGGATTGTGAAGTGTCAATATGGTGACCCAGAGGGCTGTGGTTTCGAGTCCCAGCCGGGCCAAGATATTTTCATAGGTCTTTTATTATAAAAAAAAAAAGGAAAACGAAAACATCAGCTCCAAAGCTCTATAAATATGTTTTGAAATGTTTGTGATTTTACAAATTGGATATATATCTTTGTCATATATACTATAGACTGAGAACAGTATGTAATACACAGTTGCTCGATGTTGGAAATCAATGATCTAAGTGAAATAAGCTATTCATATATAATTAGACAACACATTTTTCACATACTTAAGGACTTTGAAAACGCACGCCTGTGTAACATGTTTTGGGGTGTGTTTTTTACATGAGATATGAAGGATTCCACCATTTGTATATCCTATAATGGAGGCCTCTGTTACCGAGAGGGTAATTTTAACACTCACTCAGCCCCTCACCGCGTGGGTTCGAATCCCGGCAGGGTAATTCGGATTTTCATGTGAGGAAGCCTTCCAGCTGGCTTGCGGTAGCTCGGTGGTTCTACCCGGATGTCTCCGTACATTCGGGGTCTTCCTCCACCTGTAATTAGCTGAACGTCGCTATATGACTGAAATACTGTCGAGGCGACAGTAAACTCAAATAGTCAAGTCAAGTCATATCTATAATAACTTTCAGGTGTTAGTGTCTAAATAGGGGCAGTGAATAGGTTACATCGAATGTATATGGATATAATCACGAAGTTAATACTTGACGTATTATAATTTCATTAAAAATACATATTGTCAAATAACATTGTTTTTTCATCCATTCAAACACTTTCACTCATAACAAGGAAGCAAATCGGTTAATTACGATTTACCTGTTTTAATTGTTTGTGTGTTGTTTTAATCTGAAATGTAACGTTTGCTGTGGTTTGAGCCCTTATAATGACAACGCCGACATACATGTACATACATTAAAAGTGTTCCTGCAAATATTCTTCCGCGTTCCCCAGTTTTTTGCGTGTTCTAGAAGCGTAATATATACCTGAAATGACTGAATATTGCGGAAACGTGTGTTCGAATGTGTGCCAAACAAAAGGTATGCTACGTTGTGGTTCCTGGCGGTAATGTTGATCCAACTGTCTATCACGATCCTATAGCTACAATACCTGTGTAACGAGCTATTGTCTTAACCAAGATACTATGCATATACATAAGAAAACACGATAAACTCGGGTACGTTTATAAATTATATGTACAGACGGATGTATTGATCGCATTATGAGCTATACCTTTTATACAAAGCCTATATATACCAATGGTACATATATAACCGGAGGTTTACCTTACAAGTGATTAATATTTTAAATTTTAAGATAATTAATCCCTCGTGTTATCATGTGGAATTGTTATAGAGAGATAGTAGGTTTTACGGAGCCCTTTCGTAATCATTATGGAAGCTGTAATATCATAGGATAACGTAGATTAGCACGTGGGGTATTGCTGGAATTCGACCAGAACTGTTTTCGTTGATTTATTGGGAATGTTTTGTATCTCTCAGTCATTTGGGATTAACCCCAGTCTATGTGAAGCGTTCTAATTAACCTGTCTTTTGATGCATCGGCCAATGTATAAATAATAGGGGGGAATGACGCGAAAGTGTTCCTGTAAGTGCTCGGAATTAATATTTAATTGTTCAAACTGTTAATATTTTCAGCGGGAAACTAATTGGAACAAATGAACGTGTTAATTAAAAGCAGACGGTAAAGGGTGAGATGTCGTCTATTGATACACCACGCGCGGAACGTCCATACAAGAAACCTGGTATCAGTCATATGTTATAACCAGAGACAGGGTACCTCTCTGTAGTGACTAGTGCTACAACTTTTGCCAAGTGTTCGCATCGTATCCAACATAGCTTCACTCTTTTGGATTTCAAGAAATTCACAGCCAGAGAGGAGAGTCGGTTGGAGGGTACTCTCTCAGATCGGCCGTCTGCTTTCTATTTTATCGGAGAACAGCTAATGTTTATTGCAGATCTAAGGGCTCTGACATAGTGCTTTATATGAACACATTGGATATTTCTGACAATCTGAATATTATACAAAGTATCAAGTAAGTGTGCTTTAGTTTTCTATATCTATTTGTTTCTATTATTTTCACTTATTGTAATTTATCTAATACATGCATATTATATATATGATAGTGTTTCATAGAGGCATTGTAATACAGGAATTATAACTTAATTTATAAAATAAGGAGGTGGGGAGAATCCAAGATTTAAATACATTTTGTATATGTATATATGTGTGTGTATACATTTTATAAATCTGTTTAATATATCAATAATTCAAATCAAATAATTATTTGTATAAGACCGACTACGTCCATAGTTTACATATTATTAAATAATATGTCAATGCAATACTTCACTTAAACACCTAAAACATAAGACGATTTCATGCACTGGTAAAAAAATGACTATTTCTGTAAGGAGACTTTGAAAGACGAGGTAATCACAGGGAATGTGAAGGTCGTCAAAATGGTTCCCTGTGTACTCCGAAAGTATGCATACAAATCCTGACGTCAGTCTTCTGACAGGGAACCATTTTATATCATGGTGTGTCTTGATGTTTTAATTGATATAGATTGTTTAAATATCAACAAATATGTTCTGATTACTTTCATTTAATCATAATACTTCATTCTTCATGCACTCATTATCTCTATCAAGAATCGTTATCATTTTATTATCATTATCTTGATTTTTGTTATTATTTTTATATCATAGTTGTTTTATTTTTTTGTTGATTAACTATAATTTAAATCAATCAAACTGTATTCTTTATTACTATCATAAAGAAACATGTCCTCCTGGTTCTCGGTTTAAGCACGCAACATACATATATGCGACAATGGTATGGGGATATAGAGACGGGATCAAGCGCAACGAGATAAGACAATCCGTTAAGATAATGAGATTAGATAACTAGATAAGTGCTATGAGTGACTGCAGCATGTGGCACAGTATGGTTATTATGATGTTACGACCAGATACACCCCATCAACGTCTTCCCACGTCCATTTATTCATGTCATAAGATGTCTCTCGCCTGCTCGGCCAGTGGATTTCCATTTTCGTAACACATGGCTAGTTTGTGCTCAAACCCTTGGTAATCATTTTCATCAAATGCGTCGAGTTAAAATTCCTAAATTTGAATATGTTTTAAGGTTATACTCTTGTTGAAAGATAACGCCTTTTTATTGTGTATGTTTTGAATATGTACTGCTGATATATGATGCTGAATATACACAGCGTGCATGCATGTATAAGTATATAATGAATTCCTATTTTATATCGGACACTATCCAAGGAAACCCACGTGAATACTACATATACCTTGCTATAAATAGTAACAGATTAGACATTTAACCTTTATGATGCTAAGATCTTTAATTAGTCCTTTCTTCATTTTAACCGTACCATTAGTTGTTTATGAGGATGCTTGCTGAAAAGAAAAAATTTTGACGGAATGGCGAACGTGCAGACAATGATCTCACTGCATTGATGTGCAGCAGCAGGCTGATCTTGGTCTGCACTGGTCGCAAAGGCCTATAATATAACTATAAATGCTTTAAAGAGAGGGGGCTTAGTGTTTATAATTGTATGTACATATCTTATATGAATGCAATGTAATTGTATTTGGATGTGGCATTTATTTTAATTATATACAAATGTACACAATGTCAGACACAATAGGATCCATGGGTGACATACATTCATACATATACACGATGGTACGTAATGTGTGGATTAAACATATTTTATTGAAGGTTTGCATGATAACAAAGCAATAGGATCTTAACGAAAGTATAGAATACTTATATAGTCAATTTCCCATGTGTAATCCATTCATACATAATATGATACGCATTCCCCTACTTATACACACTCAAACACGCGCGCGCGAGCACACACACGTGCATGAAAACCCATGTTTTTTAAGCGAAGTATATAATAAATAACAATTTAGCGAATATCACTGGTAAATAGACAAGAAATTCTACGCTTGGAATGTATAACAAGTCGGGATTTAGCTATACATTTAAAGAAATTTATTAAAGAATCAAAATCAAAATAAAATGTAAAGCCCAAAACTAACTAGTAGGTTATCAAAAAGACACTTTAAAAAAAAAAAAAAAAAAAAAAAAAACGGACATATTTTGACGTAATATTCGTGAACATCAATGCTGTGAACACCTATTGTGTCTGAAAATAAAAACTTTGTAAGGAGTATCATTGTTTAGTTATTGGCATACATTGACCGACTGTGAGACGGTGATCGAGGCTTGCAGTACTTGATCCGTATCTGTACTTTGATACCTCGCCCTGCATTATGCTCTGTTATCGCCAGATCGTATCACGGACAAATATTCTGCATCCATTCTGTCACAAAACAAAGAAAGCTTAATGAGCTTGAATTAATTACGTATAAAAATTCAAATTCATGTGATATTCTATATCTCTTTAATTAAATTATATCTATCTTTATGTATGTGCAACTTATTGTGTGGGAATTCTTATAAGTCGACGAGGATAACGTAATTTTATAGGCATTTTAGTGTTAGGTTGTTCATAGAGGATTTAAATCTCCACGTCTAAATAGCTTCTACACAATGTTTATGTAATTGACCATGAACTTGCCTTAATTCGAATCATTCGAAAATAGGCAAACGGTAAACAACTAAATGACTGCAGCTGCATTATTGCATAAAACACGTTCTTATTCCGGATAATTGAGGTCCTGACTGTTTGCTTGTATGTTTTGTTTGCTTATTTGTTTGGTGTCACGTCCAACCGACATTATTATGGGAACTAGACAGATATTGTGATGCCACACTGCGATATCCCGCCGTTGACAAGTGACATGATGCCACAACCAGTCACATTACCCAGACATCTGACAAACCAAACTTGGTATTACACTTATGTACTGATCGCCGAAAGACTTTTGGTATGTCGCGGCCGGGGATCGAACTCACAACGCTCTAACCACATGGTCAATGGGACCGGTTAGGGGTCTTGTGCATATGACTTTGCGTAGTAGTAGCTATATTGTTAATTGACTACTTCTTTTAAAGAAATCAATTACAGTTAATTCCTTCCCCTGCCACGACATACCAATGTCGTTGAAAACGGCACTGGTATAATAGCTCTCATCGTCGAAAACCCACGTTCGCTCAATACGCTTTGCTTTTATATAACTGGAGTGATAACGGAATGTATATCGTGGGTTTCCGACATTGAATATCTCTATGTTTGACGATCAACACATAAGGACAGATAAGTTTCAGGACAGTTTCGCCCGTAGTTGGGATAATATGACTGGGTGTGATACCATGCCATATGTCTACGCGTTATATTTCAGCGTGGCACCACAATATATTTCTCAAAATGAGAGAAATACTGTGGGTGGAACGTAAAACCAAAAGAAAATAAACAAACAGATGTTTAGGTAATTTTAGTGTGCAAAATGTAAAACAATGTAACAGATGTAAAGTTTGATATTGTTACTTGGCCTGAATAACAGATTTGCTATTGCTATAACTTAATAGTTTGATCGTATCCCTGAAATGAGTTTATTGTGTAGTTTAGAAACAAAATCTGTGATCATATCTTTATGATGAATTTCTAGAGCCAATGCTACCACTTTTCCTAGAGTAATATCATATTCCCACCTGGTTTCTATAGCAACTAAGATTCATGTTTTATAATCTTTTTCAAAGTTACTCTGAAATTAAATGAATGAATACATAATGGATTTTTTTTGTATCTATTTATTTTAAATCATTTTTCATAAATCTGCTTTTGTTAGATGAAGTAATTAGCAATTAACAAAATGAATGAAAACAGTTATTTTATTAAAATTAAATGATAATAAGTCTGACAAAGTCAAATAAATACTGTTCATTTTAAAACATCAACCTGTTAAATGATTTAAATGAAAGTAACAAATCAATATCTTCTTTATTACCATGCAGGTTACAATATTTCTTTGACTGGTCTGCATTATCTTCTTTGAAACACAGTTGAACCCATTAAGCAGATTAAACAGAATGACTCTTTGAGGGCTTGCAAAACGATAGATGTATATAATAGCAGCTTGTTCAGATCTGATAAATGGATTAACGCACAGGGGGCTTTGATGTTGTACCGGAACATAGTGGTAGGTTAAAGAAGTGTGATACTTTCGTTTATTTAGCTATATATATATGATACAGATTTATGTAGCAATGCAGTTCAATTAATGGTTTTTGAAGTGTTTGTTTTATTTTGTCATTTATGTTCGGTTTTCCCAGTCATAAAATTATACGTTAACAGAGGTATATGGTTGATTTATTACTTAATAAATTTTTGAAGCATGGATTATTCATATAGAAATATTTTCTACTTTGTGTAGAGGTAATGGTTTGTGAAGAACAGCATTAGCGATTTTGAGTAAAGAAAGTAATTAAGTTCTTAAGGTAATTCATCCATCCATCATTAAATTGTGATCATGGTCTATCAAGTGATCGTGGGAATTTTATAGTAAATGCAATCCTTTCTAGACTTTGAGCAAAATAGTATTTAACTCCAAGTCAACGGATGCTTGCATCTGCACTGAAATCTTTAAAGCGCTAATTTTGAAGGACCATTATTTATTAGTTAATGATGGATGGGCAACCTTAAGGTAAACGCATATGTATTGATATTAGCGGAAAGAAAGTAAAATCTGACAAATTCAATACCACACAGTATTGTCAACTGATAATCATGGAATTGTAAAAATACACAATTGATAACAAGTGAGGTGCGGTTTATGATAAAAAGATAATTGTTAAGAGTTTATGGGGCATTAAACTGA
>CM037791.1:698680-748680 GCA_021229015.1 Solen grandis
AAAACACAAAAGTGTATGGATTGTTCACCCTATAGTGGGATATAATGAAATAAGATATGAAGAAAAGCAATAATATATAGTTTTTATACGGATATTGAAATGGCCTTACAGACAAAGATGTAATTTAATTTAAAAGATAAGATGCATTTTCTCGCTGACTTGGGTTAACTTGTAATATTGAGTTGTTTATCTGTTTAGTAACACTTAATTGCTGCTATTCCAGTGAAAGTCTAACTAAACTTAATGTTGTTTATCTGTTTAGTAACACTTAATTGCTGCTATTCCAGTGAAAGTCTAACTAAACTTAATGTTGTTTATCTGTTTAGTAACACTTAATTGCTGCTATTCCAGTGAAAGTCTAACTAAACTTAATGTTGTTTATCAGAATGTTAATTTTTAAATTGGTAAATCATCGAAAGTCAGATTGATTGATACCAACTGATTCATAATGACGTCATTATTATAATCATCGTCTTCAATCATCATTCATTATCATCATCGTCATCATCACCATAGTGTTGTCGTCATATTATTATTTTTTTTTTTTTTTTAATTTTTTAAATCAAAAATTAAAGGCACTATACGTCAAGTTTAATCTAAATTTACTGGTATACGGCTATATATAATAACTCGTATATTAGTTTCACTATTTTCAGTACTGTCAGAATGTTTAAACTTTACTCAAACGATGATGTGTTAAATGTACTATCAATTTGAGAAAACACAGGCCCTCTGTTTCTCATTGCCAAGACGATATCTAAGACTATGAGAGAAATATAACAGCGCTATCTGGGATAGATTCGTGCCAGACAATGCCACTAAAATACCATCATCCATATTTTCGTTATCGAAGATCTTTACAATGAAAAGTTCTCATACAACGTGCTCTATGCACGACAGAGATAGGTTGATAAACGGCGCAATGTAGCCTTGCCTCGCGTTTATAAATCTCTGAAATTCATTCGACTTCCAGTATTGTTAGTCTCGTATTTCAGACGTTTTGTGCATACCTGTCTGTATGAAAGCCAACAGCGGATCAAAAAAGTCTAAATGTATCAAATCATTCATAGACGTTGAAGACAATAAAGGACAAAATGTAATGACATATCGCCATCTGAATGGACTAACAAATATTAAGAATATTGAGTGTCAGAAAAATAAACTTATATATTTGTCATAGTTCTAAATATTCAATAAATATCTCTCTCTTTCTCTCTCTCTCTCTCTCTCTAATGAGGGTGTCTGAAATAGTAGTATGTGTTAACACAATATGAAGTTTCCTGAGTTTTTCATGACCATGAGCCAGAACTACAATGCTCTCTCTCTCTCTCTCTCTCTCTCTCTCTCTCTCTCTTGAAGCGCCCGACATCTTTATGAAAAATTGTAAAATGTATGCATTAATACAATACAGTAATTCCTTTACCACACTTTTTTTCTGTCCAGAACTTTTTGTTTTGTTTTCTTTTCTTACGTACGTTTATTATGGTATGTCTAATGTCGTTTGATATTATTCTGAGAAAGGCATGGAGTTAATTAATCACCATTATCATAAGATTTGCAATCAATATAACCACACCTTACCTCTCTAGCAATAAATATGACGTCATTAAAGATGGCAGAAGCCATCTATGGCTTCCAGAATACATGTGCACGAAACATAAATGCGTCAATGGAGCCAAAACCATTAGTCTGTTTATCTCGAATTTGTCCTTTTTAGGGAAGCCTTTCAAATCCTATTTACTTTGTAAAAAATCAGCATAATGGTAACTGACATTCATTGTGTTTCAGACTTTAGTATGATTTCTTCAGCAGAGTACCTATTTTAACATTTTTGACCGCTCCCAGTGGTTAAGAAGTAAGAGCCGCAGTTCCATAGGTAAGAGGTTTGTAGGTTCATTTCCCTGTAGCGACATACTAAAGTGACTGTCGTAAACGTGACACTGGTATGGCTTCTTTGCTTGGCATAAAGCATATCAATGCGCACACTGCGCTGACAGACGACTGTGAGCAGGATTTAATTCCACTGTTTAAGCAGGGTTAAACTCCGTGGAGGTTAAGGTCATATTACGCCAATAACCGCATTTTCCTGCGACTTTGGTAACTAGCAGTAGTACATCAACTGAACACGATCTATGTTTCATTTAAACTATGTCAGGATTATGTGACTGGGTGTGGTACCATGCCACTTGGCTACGGCATGACATTGCAGAGCGACAGCATTACCACTGTCTTCTGTAGACAAAACCTCAGGGTTGAACTCCACCAATAATTATTAGCGCTAAGTAATACTTAAAGGCGATTTTCTTTAGTTTTGTTTATATAATAAAAATAAACAAGTATTTTATTTCTTAATAATTATTGTTATTTTTAAGGCAATAACTTGAATGTTTCATTAAAATAGTAATAGGGAATGTGTACCTACCTAGTTTAATGATTTAAGTATAACTTAGCGCTAAGTATTTTTGGTGGAATTCGGGCCAGATATCTCAAATACTGTCGGTAAGTAAGCTAACAAGCTTAATGAGGCATTATCTTATTTTGTTATTAAAAAAGTCGTAGATGATTATTATAATGGAAATGATAATATCTTATCTTATATGGTGAAAGATATGATTATCATTCATTATTACTTTTCTTTTCACCAAAAGCAAGGAATGAAATCCATATTTTTTCTGATATTATTTTTTGCATAACCGCGTGTCATTTTACCAATATCATAACGTTGTATCTTGTGATCCTGGCATCTCGCATATTTGCACACATGTACATATCAACTTTTCTCATATTTACTTTATAATATGATTTGACAACCAACAACTCCTTGGATCCGAAACCAATATCAGCAAGGTGTATTTTTGAAAGAAATCAAGAGATCATATTGATTAATTCCCTTTAGTGGCTGCAACTACATTCAGGATTATTAAGCATGGCTCTCACCGTACTGGTGGCAATATTCACAATTGGTTAATCTTCTGACAGCTCTTTGGCCATCCTGCCGTGTGGCATCAATTCAAAATAAAAGACAAGCCCTTGCTAATAAAGAGTCTTTCAGAAAATATTGGAATACGTACACTTCTAGACTAGACGTTATTGACAATTGCAAAAATATGACGTTCCTGATAGACGAAGTCACTAAGCTCCCACCAAGGGACTTTTAAAGTCAATAGCCTACAATACTTCGATTTACGACTGGATTGACATCCATTATCGCTGTCAACGGCTTTTTTTCTTTCTTTTTTTTTTTTTTTTTTTTTTTGTGACCACTACCATTTTCCGGGCTTAATCCTTGTAATACGTACAAGGTATTTACGTCTGTCACAATATCATCAAGTAAGTTAATTAGTAAGATAGGAGACTTGCTTTTAGTATTTTTTTCCTAATGGCCTTCAGTGTAGTTCGGTTCATCAGAGATTTTAGAAGGAGGAAGCTATGCAATTATTCTATTACCATGTCTTTGTAACTGTCATGAATCTCTCTCTCTCTCTCTCTCTCTCTCTCTCTCTCTCTGTGTGTGTGTGTGTGTGTGTGTGTGTGTGAAAGTACACAAGTTTATTTAATACTAAAATTTTAATGTTGCTTCCAGTCAGTTAAAAATTAATTGCTCATTCTTTCACTAATATTATATTTGTTGTTTCTTTAAACTAAAAAATCAATTTATTTATTGTGCAAATGCTTTCCTGAATACTTCGTTTTCGTTTAAGCTATTCGGCAGATTTGTATTCCGCCCGAAATACGAATTGTCAGAGATTTTCGTGAAGCGGTTTTTGCGTTACATTCAGCTTATTAGTTTTATTTCATTTCATCGTCTAAAGAGGAAGTTGAGACCTTAATTGATGAAACTATTCCAAAGTGGAGACATTTTGGCTGATGTCTTTGCATTAGGTTACCCCGAGGATAATTGCAAACACGCATATCTCAGAGATAATTCAGAGATTGTATGCAAGAAAAGTATATTGCGAAAATAGGCAGTTTCGGGGTGTCATTTGCAGGCATCTAAGTTGCAGTGTGTCCTCGGGGGTTGGACGTGGCTAAGGACTTCAGAACTTATGCCACAGTGCGCTTATTCTCTATCTTGTAACATTTTGTCAAAGTACTTTTGTACTAATACATTCTACGGTCACGATTTAACTGCTGTTAGTTTGTTGAATTGCTTGTATTAAATGTTCCATTGACATCAATCTTGTCATTTAGAGACCGTGTCTGCACGTCACAGATGTAGTGAAGGTGGTGTAAAAATTCCCAGTACAATACATTCATGGTTTCACGGAAGTCAGTTCCTTCGCAAAAGTCCGGGAAGCACTCAGAAGCCATGTTGTTAGGCGGTAATTATACGGTCAGTGCAGGAAAATAACACTCCTGAAATATTTAAAGTATGCTGGTAGTGATGACCCAGTTATGACCCAAACTTTGTGTGGTTGTTATGTTTGTTTGTATACAATGTCCCACCGACAGGATTAAATATCATTTGGAGACTTTCGTCTACGTGAGACAGATATAGTCCTGCCAAACTGCGGTATCATGCTGTAGACAAATGGCATGATACCACACCCATAGTATATATATAATATATATATCCTGGCACTGGGTCAACCTGGTCTGGAGCAACCCTAAATTGATGCTAAACGACAAGGGATATATGCCAGACTCTGAGTAGTCGCGGTTGGGGAACGAACCCACGACCTCGGGTTTCTGATTGGACCGCCCGCTCATATTCAGTTATGAGAACCAGTCATAGATATCACACTAGACTATCGGCCGGGTAATTGATATAAAAGCACTATATCGATTCTAGATATTATAAATTATAATAGCATGTTGCTTGTACCACCACCAAATAAACAACAACAACAAACAAACAAACAAAAACATATACCATCCAACCGTGATGTGATTTAATTTTCTGCATCGAAGCAGTTAACGCAAGGGTGGCTTTTCAGCATTCGCTATAAATGACAAATATCACTGCATGTTCTAAGAATGCCAGGCAAACGTTGATCGGAATCATACCTCTACAGACTCGGTGCAGTTACTGTCGCTCTTGATTACACCGGAAATTTTATCTGACACTGGTGTCATTAGGGAACCTCTGGATAGAAGTCGTCGCGTATAAAGTGATTCTTGTGTGGCCGTCCCTATCAGATCAAACACAATCGATAGACATATCGACCATCTTGTCAAACCAGTTTCCAGAAGCGCGCACTGTGCTTGGGTGTTGATGTTGCTTAGACTGGTGCTATACAGTTGCCGGCCGCGAGGGGGTGGGGGTCCTGCCGAGTCTCCCGTGTAGGTTACCATACCTGGGTCGTAACTTGAGTTAGTTACTGAAATTATAACTCAAAAGTTTAATGGCAGTTATTCAGTATTTTATGTATGAAATATGAAATAATATATTCAAGTTTCTTGGATTTTTCCCCTGCCGCTAAGCAACAGACGTTTTCTATGATTATGTTTGGTTATTTTTGTTTGGGTTTAACGTTCAACAGACGGACGTTTAGTCACTTTGGGAGCTTTTATTTACATGAGACATACAAAGTGCTTCCTCTCTGTTTTATTACCCGGTAGACATGTGGCATGATACCACAACCATTCACATTATCCTGAGCCGGAGCAGCCAACCTGTTCTGAAGCGACGCTTATGTTCTGAGCGCCATACCCCAGTACCACCTTAACGACTGATAAGTCTCTCTATATATACAAGCTGTATACTTATTTTGTTCTACTATAAATAAAGCATAATAACACCGCATTTGACGTCACTGAATTATACAATTCAATTAAAATTAGAGTCAGTATATACATGTACGATCATATTTCGCTAACTCCTATTCGCGTATAGTAGAGGAGCCCAAATTAGGACATGATTTTAAAGAGATTGCTGAATTATATATATACACAACAGGCTGTACTGACGTATAGTCAAACTACGTTAATAACTTTTTACGATATCTGCTAGCTAAAGTCAGTCCGTAGTGGTAACGCGCCTCGCTTCTCACCACTGCGTTCCTGGTTCTATTCCTGGTCACGTACGTGAGAGAGTACAGTGGTAGCCCATTCAGATACGTGGGTTTTCTCCGGGATCTCCGGTTTCCTCCCACAATAATGACCACACACGCCGCCACCGAAGCCATCGAGAGTGATTAAACTTGTTTCGTGATCGGTGTAAAATAAAGTTTAAACTTTAAAAAAAGTCCATCCTATGAATCCACGTCATTGATGGCTCATCTTACATTAAGCAGCACGATCCGAAATCTTCCTTCTTTATCAACGTATAGAGAAATATTTTTGTACATACTTAAAAATAATGAAATTTATCTTGCATGTTTATACATTATAAATTTCGGTATCCCAAGAACTTTGAATTGCTTAAAATTAGATTATTCAAAGTGGTTTATGTTTTGCAATGGTTAGGCAGAAAGCGACTTTAATTTTGACGCCCATGTGAACTTTGATGTGGAAGGAAACCCAAAAAGAAAACACGTGTCCGATTAGTTCACAAACATCGTCGAGCAAACCTTGAATCAAACCAGGGTTACACCAGGGTTTCAGTTGTGACAGTTTACCGCAGCGATATTTCTCGCTTTAGACAAAACTGTTTCAGCTTCAGATGACACCTTTAAATCACACTCCCGGCACTTCGAGTTGATTGATTTCGCCTCTTGTTTACATAATACACCCAGGAAGCACTAGGAATCAATTTCCTAGACATTTTGCATAATTAAATGTTTCCTGTATGCAGATTGTTTCATTAAAGTCTATAAATTCGGATGCTGCGAGATTGCATCTTAAGTGGATACGATACCTTATAAACAACGGCTATCTGGCAGTATCAGGAAACCAGGACATTTCAACAACACATGGGCCTGTTGTTGTTGTTTTTTATTGTTGATGTTGTTGTTTTAGAGAACCGTCGCATAACGACATCTAGCAATTTATTAGCTGAGGAAGAAGCGGTGTGCATATATGTAACCGGGTAGAATTACCACAAGCCGGAAGACTTCCTCACACGAAACTTTCGAGACAGGGATCGAACTCACAGCGATAAAAGGCTAAGTGATAGCAAGTAAGGGATTTTAGCGTAACAACTCAGCCACGGGAAATCAAAATATATTGGTTACATTTGCCCTATTTATTTGATAGTTTTCTTTCTATCTTTCTTAGAGATAAGGGCAGATAGACAAACAGGAAAATAGAGAAAGCAAATCTCTATGGATAGCAAATATCTGATGGGCATGGATTTAAATATGCTAACTCGATGCATTTCTGAAATTAGATTGTATCAATCAAATAAGCTTCATTGAGCGTTAGCTTCCCATACAACCTCTACTTTCATATTTTCCCGATGATCATCAGGAAAGGATGCCCTGTATTTCTGAGAACAAAAAGGAAACCAATCTATAGGTCAAACACAGCTAAAATTGCAGCTAATCTAGGTCCAACACAGCTAAATTTGAAGCTAATCTAGGTCCAACACAGCTAAAATTGAAGCTAATCTACGTCCAACACAACTAAAATTGAAGCTTATCTAGGTCCAACACAGCTAAAATTGGAGCTTTTCTAGGACCAACACAGCTAATATTGAAGCTAATCTACGTCCAACACAGCTAAAATTGGAGCTTTTCTAGGACCAACACAACTAATATTGAAGCTTATCTAGGTCCAACACAGCTAAAATTGAAGCTAATCTAGGTCCAACACAGCTAAAATTGAAGCTAATCTACGTCCAACACAGCTAATATTGAAGCTTATCTAGGTCCAAAACAGCTTAAATTGAAGCTTATCTAGGTCCAACACAGCTAAAATTGAAGCTTATCTAGGTCCAACACAGCTTAAATTGAAGCTAATCTAGGTCCAACACAGCTAAAATTGAATCTAATCTAGGTCCAACACAGCTAAAATTGAAGCTTATCTAGGTCCAACACAGCTAAAATTGGAGCTAATCTAGGTCCAACACAGCTTAAATTGAAGCTAATCTAGGTCCAACACAGCTAAAATTGAAGCTTATCTAGGTCCAACACAGCTAAAATTGAAGCTAATCTAGGTCCAACACAGCTAAAATTGGAGCTTTTCTAGGACCAACACAGCTAATATTGAAGCTTATCTAGGTCCAACACAGCAAAAATTGAAGCTTATCTAGGTCCAACACAGCTAATATTGAAGCTAATCTAGGTCCAACACAGCTAAAATTGAAGCTATCTAGGTCTATTGAGCTAATCTAGGTCCAACACAGCTAAAATTGAAGCTTATCTAGGTCCAACACAGCTTAAATTGAAGCTTATCTAGGTCCAACACAACTAAAATTGAAGCTAATCTAGGTCCAACACAGCTAAAATTGAAGCTAATCTAGGTCCAACACAGCTACAATTGAAGCTAATCTAGGTCCAACACAGCTAAAATTGAAGCTAATCTAGGTCCAACACAGCTAAAATTGAAGCTAATCTAAGTCCAACACAGTTACAATTAAAGCTAATCTAGGTCCAACACAGCTAAAATTGAAGCTAATCTAGGTCCAACACAGCTAAAATTGGAGCTAATCTAAGTCCAACACAACTAATATGAAGCTTATCTAGGTCCAACACAGCTAAAATTGGAGCTTTTCTAGGACCAACACAGCTTAAATTGAAGCTAATCTAGGTCCAACACAGCTAAAATTGAAGCTTATCTAGGTCCAACACAGCTAAAATTGAAGCTAATCTAGGTCCAACACAGCTTAAATTGAAGCTAATCTAGGTCCAACACAGCTAAAATTGAAGCTAATCTAGGTCCAACACAGCTAAAATTGAAGCTAATCTAGGTCCAACACAACTAAAATTGAAGCTAATCTAGGTCCAACACAGCTAAAATTGAAGCTAATCTAGGTCCAACACAGCTAAAATTGAAGCTAATCTAGGTCCAACACAGCTAAAATTGGAGCTAATCTAGGTCCAACACAGCTAATATTGAAGCTAATCTAGGTCCAACACAGCTAAAATTGGAGCTAATCTAGGTCCAACACAGCTAAAATTGAAGCTAATCTAGGTCCAACACAGCTAAAATTGAAGCTAATCTAGGTCCAACACAGCTAAAATTGGAGCTAATCTAGGTCCAACACAGCTAAAATTGAAGCTAACTAGGTCCAACACAGCTAAACACAGCTAAAATTGAAGCTAATCTAGGTCCAACACAGCTAAAATTGGAGCTAATCTAGGTCCAACACAGCTAAAATTGAAGTTACCTGGGTCCAAAACAGCTATTTTTACCGTTGCGATAGATCAAAAGCAGCCTTGCTGATTTGCATAATTACTGCAGCCGTTTTATCACTTCGATCTCAGTAGCGTATGATTGCAATGCGATTGTGTACATAAAGTCATGACCTCCTCAGATCTGCAGTTTATGAATGGAACCTATGAAACAAATCAAAGCGCTCAAGTCACTGAGAGACTGCTGGCGGAGTTATCATGAAACAAAGAGCGAATTCGACTGACTTACTGCTTGAACCTAAAGTTGAAGGAAAATGTGTGGGGTTCTTGGCGTCATATGTCCTTTGCCTTATCAAGTTCAACCTTGCTCAATCTCAGCATATTGTACGCTTTGATCTATCAATAGTAACTGTCACTCTGACAAGCATCCACCTTAAAAAATCCTGAAAAAAAAATCCAGATACGTTTTACATCACTAACACTTTGTTCCAAACTTGAGACAAGGATATTATCTAAAGGCGGACAGCCGAGAGGAAACATAAACGCGACTTGACGCGATGCGTTGGGGTTGAATACAATGCGATATGTGTCTCTTAAGTGAAGCGCCCAAAGTGATACTTAAATGTAAAGATAAACAGTAAACACTTCATTAATTTATCAGCCCGGTCTTTTGAATGCAGCATTCAAGCTTTTCAGTATTATTTTCACCAATTATTATCGAACAATAAAAGGAAATTGATTCAATTTCTACATCATATCAGGGTAGTTCCAGGAATGATTGGCCCGGTTTCAGGATATTGTGACTGGGTGTGGAATCATGACACATGTCTACGGCGTGATACTCCAAATCTGTCTCAAGTAGACTTAGTCTCCAAATGACTGAAATACTATCAGTGGGACGTTAAACTCAATAAACAAGCACTTTCTACATTTAGTATAGCTTTTATTACATATGCTATACCTATATCTGAAACAGCTTCCTTATATCATTTTGCTGAAATGTCTCATCGACAGCCTCGAGCGGAATTTTAATTGATTTGTTATCATAAAAGATCCAGGAAATCAAAAGATTTGCTATCCTAACGCTGTATTCATTAATATCTCTTTCCACGTGCATCCACTGTTTTATCGTGAGCTTCTTTTGATTACCCTTCTTAAATCACGTGCAATGTTTCATCAACTATGTTATAAAGCATCCCTAGTGAAAAGACTTGATTTTGTCAACCTTATTGAATAAACAATACAAGGGATAGACAAGTAATCAATAAAAATGTATATTTGAAAGCCTTGATATAAAATCCCCGGCCAATGAATTCTTTGCGACGTCGGTTTTGGCAAGAGACTTGTTCAATTAGATATTAAAATGATTAAACTTATTTAAATGTAGAACAAGACATTTTAAATCTTCGCAGCTGGAAAGTTTTGCAATATGTAATGTGCGCAAGCGTGTAGATCCTTGAGATTGTAAATCGCATGCCTGCATGACGTGATTACAGAATATCTCGGAATAATACTGGGAGCAAAGTGTTGAAGCATTCCCAGATATATCCCTGATATATCGGCAGTATATGAATTTGTATCTAGATATCACTCTTTTTTTGTCAGATTTGTTCCTCTCGGTGATAAAAGTTGCAATAAAATGGAAAGAAACTAGTCACACCTAGTGAGCAATGGTTAATATATGGGGCGATTAGAAGGTTGGAATTATATGAAAGAAGTGGAATTTTAGTTTATATGACCGAGATCTTTGTTATCATCGAAATCCAGTTATACGAACTTGGTTCGAATACAATTTAGAATTTAAGAAATATTTCGATTCGAATAGGTTTCGATTATTGGCAGTCAAGAATATAAAGATTAGATAAAGTTAAGCAGGTTACTCCAATGGTTACAATTAACTAGAAAGCCGACTTAACATATTGATCCTTTGGCTCATCTGAACGTTTTCGTGCATAGTTTTTGAAATAGGTCAATAAATAAGCTTTGTTATCATTTCTTGTTCTAGTAAAGGTGAGGTAGACTCACAAATACTTTAAACGAATTTAATTTCGCGGAAATAAATATTTGCGATCACCGATTGCCGTCATTTTTCGCGGCCATCCTATAAGCTCGCTTAATATCAATCTCAGGATAAAATAGGAATAAACGATATATGATGAGCTAGAAAAAATGTCCTTTAGAATTTAAGTTTGCGGATTTATACCGACCTAGCAAAACCTCTAAAACTGAACCTGCAAAATTAAATCTAGTTGTCCAATAACCTGTTATTATATTTTTATTACTGAATTTGCTATGATAGAAAATCATTTTTAATTGTTACAAGAAGAATAAATCAGTAAAATCTATCACAGATTCAGAAAAATGTATGTATAGATAAAAACTGAAAAAATATGTACAGCATATATATATATGTTGAGAATTCGCCACTGAAATGAATATGCATTATGCATTTTGTCTTTAATTGGATTCATAAAATATGCAAATATTCATGATTAAAAGAAGAAGAATTGTATCTGCTTCTGTCTGCATTCTAACAGCTCCTGTTTTTGTTGCTGTTGTTATTGATTTTAAAAAGAATCGGATGGAACTTCAAGTATCGCACCTTCCGATGCAACCTACCTTTCAATGGCAAGTTCAGTATAGCCACACTACTGAATATGACACATTATGACTGTGTCAATATCATTTGGTACCAAAAAAGAAGCCACACTTTTTTTTGTCTAGAAGACTTGCAAATGTCAAGAAGTTATTGCATACCATGACTTGGATAAGGCCGTCACTATCAGGAAAATCGATCATCTTGTTTAGTTCTACATTCTTGTAAGAAAACCAGTCATATAGACCTATCTTGTTCAAAGTAGACAGTTTACGCATTGCTTGATTCCTATTATTAATCTTATAACAGCTTCTGGACAGTTGAAACATGTTTTTAAAAATATAACAAAAAAAAATTATGGAAAGCAAGTATACAAGTCACAGAAAGATTCTACCCAGGCACCAATTAAAGTAAAGCATGTGACCAAACGGATTTTTTAAGATAAGCGGAATCTTTCACGGGGTTTGATCGAAGATTGAGAAATCCCTAATCGGAAGTGCTCATTTCATATCGGAGACAATCTTTGACGAGTCGAATTGAACGGGAGACCCGGTGTAACTGTCAAGTTTTACCCCAGGTCAGGTTTTTCCCGGGGAAGAAACTGACTAGTCAGATTTTTTCCCGGGGAAAAAACTAACTAGTCAGGTTTTTCCCCACCCAGTCAGTTTCCCCCCTCTTTTTTTAAGGTTTTTGAGCTGGGGAAATTCTGGACTAATCAGTCCCCCCCCCTATCTAGTATATTGTGCATAATGGTGGGGAAATTCTAGCCTAGTCATTTTCCCCCTGTCATTTACATTGCTTTGATGGTGGGGAAATTCTTGACCAGTCAGTTTTTCCCCCTATCTAATATATTGTGCTAGATGGTGGGGAATTCTGGCCTAGTCAAATATCCCCCCCCCCCCCACTATCCAATATATTGTGCTAGATGGTGGGGAAATTCTGGCCTAGTCAGTTTTTTCCCTTGTCATTTAGATTGTAATGATGGTGGAGAAATTCAGGACCAGTCAGCTTCCCCCCCCCCCCCCTCCCCCCTCATCCAATATATTGTGCGAGTTGTGGAGTAGGAAAGTTATTCCCCCCATCTTATATTTTCTTGCCAGTTAATGGTCTTAAGTGTTTGCATAAAATTGGTGAATGTGTATATCTGTATACCAATTCTCATTTTTTCTTGACAGCTCAATTTATATTTTAGCTAATAATTTAAGTTAGTCATAACGCAGCTGTTCTCAGCTTTTAATTCATTATTGCTCCTGTATATTTTTTTCCAACACTAACACAAACTGCAGGGGGGGGGGGGGCGGTACTGACTAGGCAGAATTTCCCCACCTTTAAACACAATCTACTGACAGGGGGAAAAATGACTTGGCTAGAATTTCCCGACCTTCATGTCAATCTACATGAAGGGGGGGGGGTGGAACTGACTGGTCCAGAATTTCCCTACAATCACTACAATCTAAATGACGGGGGGGGGGGGGGGTGGCTAGGCCAGAATTTCCCCACCATCACAATATATTGGATAGGGGGAAAAACTGACTGGTCCAGAATTTCCCCAACATCACGCACAATCTACCTGACAGGGGGGAAAACTGACTGGTCCAGATTTTCCCCATCTTTATGCACAATCTACCTGACAGCGGGGAAAAACTGACTAGGCCAGAATTCCCCACCTTCATGCAAAAATCTACATGACGGGGGGGGACTGACTATGCCAGAATTTTCCCACCATTACCACAATCTAAATGACAGGGGGGGGGGGAACTGATAAGGACAGAATTGCTCAATCTACATGACAAGGGGGGGGGGGGGACTGACTAGTCCAGAATTTCCCCACCACAATGCAATCTAAATGACAGGGGGGGGGGCAGAATTTCCCCCACCATCACGCACAATATATTGGATAGGGGGTGGGCGGGGAACTGACTGGTCCAGAATTTTCCCACCATCACACGCAATATATAAGACAGGGGGGGAAAACTGACTAGTCCAAAATTTCTCTAAAACCTTAAAATTAGAGGGGGGGGGACTGACTGGTTGGGGAAAAACCTGACTAGTCAGTTTCTTCCCCGGGGAAAAAATTGATTGGGGGGGGGGATCTGGGCTGTTCCACCGGGACTCGATCGAGATACAGCGATCATTGGTCATCAATCTGGTCCATTGATTGATTAGTTTTATGAAATAGTGTTATGTTTTGCGCAGAAATGATGACTCTTATTATAAAATTTGTATAAAAACAACCTTTATCTTCTTGTCTTACTTTCTGCTGCATTGTTAATATGTAGATACTGAAGGAAATGCGTAGAGTTGATTTATTAATACATAATTATTTTATACAATACATTTATTATTGTATTCTATCTCGAGTCATACAAGAATAAGTAGCTGTGTGTTTGCACATAATTTGCGCGATAAAATTATTGTATACAAGTGATTAACATGGCTTTTCCTGTAGTTATTTCGGTTCATTGTTTGTTTTTGATGATATTATTTCTGAACTTATACACGCAAATCTGAAATCAGGGACTGGAAAAGTGTGTTTTTATTTCTATTTCTATTCTCACATAATCTTTATATCACGCCATGTGAGGAACATGTAATAACAGTTTAGTAAAAAAAAGATTATTACATGCTTTTATCATCATAGATCTTAGAAAAAATGTCGAATTTCATATTCCTATTGTTTTAACAGTACTGTATCATTTTTTTTTTTTCATTTTACGATGTTTCGTTGTCGTCAATCGTGCAATAATGTCAGCCATTATTCAAATATCAGTTGTAATGGATTTCGCCAATAAATTGCACGGTCAATGCGCCGCTGTGATGCTTCGTGTGAGAATCGATTGGACGTAAAGGTAAAAGCTTGGAAACTGGGTGTTTTACTTTAATTAAAATACAGAAATAAATTGATTTTGATAAAATAATATATATAACATTGAGAGTGTCTTAGTTTTTTCTAAGTTTTCTTTTAATTTTGTTATTTTTTATTTTTACTTTTTATGGTTGTTTTTATTTGAATGTTGACTCACGGTTTTCTAAATTATATGAAAATGAACAAATTTGCATAAAAAAAGGTCTGGAGACGGGTATGAGTCGATGAAAATCGAGGGACAGTCAATAATCGTGGAAAGTTTCATATTTCGATATATTTTCTGACTGAGATCGGCATATATATAAGTTGAGGTTCTGCAAATAACAAAAGAAAACTAAGTGTTCTGAAATTACGTTTGAATGTTATATCCACACTCTGCCCCACAACTGGAGCGTTTTAAAATGAATCTCTCTTTCTCTCTCTCTCTCTCTCTCTCTCTCTCTCTCTCTTAATCAACGAGGTTAAACTTTTAATCACGATGTAGTAACATTTCTGAGTGTATGTTATGTTTTATTTTGTGTTACTATTAAATTTTCAACAACATCGATTATTCATTTTTTATCATTATTTATTTATTGATTTTATCTTATATATTTTTTATTTTATTTTTTTATTTTGAGAGACAGAGAGAAAGAGGGGGAGAGATGTTGTTGTTGTTCCATGTGTAGGTAGGATTGCAATTTATACATTTTGTTCACTGCAATTTCCACTGCAATCACCAACGCATTAATTAACTAAAGTATGTTATTTTCTTGCGTGCTTTTGCACATATGTTTCCTTGCATCTAAGATGAAATTAGTTTTCACGCAGAAAACAAGAAATAATACATAACATTATATTATCCAGAAATGGAATGATAAAGTAATCGGTTAGGAAGTTGTTACCTTTGTAGTTGAGAGATATGATCATATTTTATGTTTTAAAGTTAAATACTTCTCTTTTGTTTAACATCAACATATATGGATCTTAATGTCAGTTTTGTCGATGCCGTTGTTGTTGTTGTTGTTGTTGTTTTCATATTGCGTCTATGTAAACTTAAGTATTTAAAGATTTTCTAGTATAGCCACTCAGCAAGCATGTATCTTAATATTAATTAAATGAAACATTACAAAATATAGAATGAGTTTTCATCAAGTATGTTTTATTACCAAAATTTAGTAGTAAATCATTTACAAAAACACGTTATCATTTGAGGTCGACAGATATCTGAAAAATAGTTTGCACTTATAACGGGAAATTATCACATTCACAAAATGTTCTTGTAAACCAAATGAGATTCAAATATGTAACAAGGTCGCAGCACACAAAGTATGAATATGTAAATGACGTCCTACTTTCGACTCCATCGATATGCCTCCTTCTTTAAGTAGGTATTTGTATTCACAAATCGCCTTATAAAACAATCATTCTTTCATAATAGGATGTGTCGACTTCTTCATCAACTTTGTAGCATTCTGAACAAGTAGTTTAGTAATAAAGTGGTCGCTCTGGCAGATTTATTTGTTCCGGCCACTGACCTGACCTGTTTGTTTGCGATGTTTACTTGCCTTGGTTTAACCCTTTCCCTCATATCTAGACTCATTTTGACGCACTCAGTAGGTACCACATTAAACCTGATCTGCAGAAAACCACAGTTAAACCTTACCAAATTTAATTACAAAATTCTCATTTCCAGACCACTGAGGAGCAGCGAACAGCATAAAACCTGATCAGCCTGCGAGTTACTCGCAGGCTGATCTGGTTTTATGCTTTTCGCATAGGTCTTTTCATGGTTTCCTCTATGAGGGAAAGGGGTAAAGTCCCACTGACAATATTTCAGGTATTTAGGGACATGTCTTCGTGATAGAAATATAGCGCTAACAAAGCACATTACCCGGACACTGGGACAGTCAGTCCCGGAGCTCTATTATGTGTTATAAATGTATGATAACATGTTGCTGTTGAGTCTGATAACCAGCGTATGAAGTATTTTCGAGAACTTGGAACTAGGCTTCGTATTCTGGAAAAATACTTAAGAACGATCTCAGGGTTATACAAGTTTTAGCCTACCAAATGTTCCTTACAGGGCATTTCTAATTTAAAACTATAAACTCAAGTACGAAGTGAAAGCTTTTTTTTTCAGCATTTGCATATGGAAGGTATAACTTTAGAGTTCGAAGAGGACAAAATGTATTGGTTTACTATGGTTGCACATTTCTCCAAGTCAAAACTTTCTTAAGTTCATTTTTTTCTTTAAATCATGGTAGCATAGAAAACGAAGCAAGAAATTCGAGGACTTTTTTTAGGGCTATGTTCAGTTTAGAGTAGCATCGTGTTTTCTTCATCGGACAACACGAAAGCCGTAATTTAAACTGACACCCAATCACTGTAGACTTAACAGAAAACCAGCATGTCATCAAAAAGCTACAATGGCGAATAAATGGCGGACTTTGATATCACGTGACTTCAGACTGGATCCCGTCTCATCGTAAGAATCATGAATCATACATAATACTGAACGGGCAAACGTCTCATCAGGTGCTAATCTTATATCCGGCAAATAGCGAGGAATGGCTATAAACAAATATATAGGCTATATACAAATTGGTAATATACACACTGATCACGATGAGCACTTCTGCAATACTGACTGAGTACGTCTTGGGAACGGGCACAGCAAAGCACTTCTTACCACAGAGTTTTCTATTATCAATCAAGCTCTCTTCAAATTCAGTTTTACCTATACGTGACACTTGGGGGAAAATGTTTCCTGTAAATCAGTGTCTGTTATTCTCTCCGGCTAGTCTAGCCTCAAGACTGCCGGTCACTTTTCGATTATTAATTGCCTCGGGCCAGTCTTGGATTAATAATTAATTGTCGATTTATACCTGACCAGACAAATAAATAAAATCTTGGAAAATAATGACCACGACGAAGAAATAACGTGCCATTCAGAAATCTGGCTAATACCCCAGTGTCAATTTCCTGAGCATTTATTTTCTTATATTAACTCACCCACAAAAACACTAATTTACAGTGCCTGTGTGTCCTTTTGCTGTACTCCTTGCAATGTTTAACAGAGACATAATCGTTTTACCGTTCGCTTTTGGACATCTATGTTTTGCAATTACAGTTTGTCCTAAAGAAATGCTTGTATTTCGTTAAAAAAATTGAAACATATATTGCATAAAACGAACCGTAAGGTCTTGATATGAAAAAAAATATGAGTATGCATGCTTCCTACCTGACCAAAGCGGATAATGGGAAGAGTTAGTTCCGGCGGGGACTGCTGCTATCTTAAAATGTAGATGTACCCAGCGACACTGGCTCTGAACCCTACTTAAAACATCACGTGAAACTGTCAATAAAACGAGAGGCAGGTACAGAATGCGAGGTCAATGGCAAAGCTGTATGGCGTACGAGACAAACTGTAAATATGTTATCATTTATATTTTAAATTTTATGGATTGATCGCAGCACTCCGCTTCGCGCCGCTTGCGATGAATTCCATAAATTTAAAAATATAATCCTTAACTAATACATAAAACCATTCAATTTAAAATATGACAGGCTTTAAACTGAGTAAATATATGATGAGTTGGTGAAATGATGCATATTAATGATATAAACATATTATTAATCTCGAATATAATAAAATTTCAGATCATTTATAACGCCTAAAATAACTAACTATAACAACATCTGTTTTACTTATTCATACTAAAATAGTAAATTCATCACTTAATCAATTATGTCAGTCTTACTATTAAAATATCAAGACAGGTTTAAGTTTGGCATTGTTTCGGTATATGATAATTGGAAATAATATCATAATTAGTGATTCTTATCCTACCTTGATAAGTTTAGCAATCATGGTCGAAGTATAGGTTAGTTCATAGTTGCCTTCAACTACACGATATAGTCACGAGGGCGGAGCCCGAGTGACTATGTCGTGTAGTTGAAGGCAACTATGAACTAACCTATAGTGTAGTTGAAGGCAACTATGAACTAATTCCAATTACTATACGTAACGCTGAGTTACACTATGTCGTATCGTATATTGCGTCACATTGTCACATGTCGTATCTCTTATTACATCACATTGCCGTGTATCTTTCGAATTTCTTCCCGGATGCCTTTGAGCGAATCACGAAATTAAACACGTCATACGACACTGTGATGCAACACAAGATGACGCAAATAGATACTCAATGTTGTCATCTAAAAGCCGTGGAATTGTCGCGTTATCCAAATATCAATTCCACCTACCATACGTAACGCTGATCTTCACTGAAATATTTGGGGGAGAATTTCATCTTTCTTTTTTATTGATATCTTTTATTTGTCTATTTAAATACCCTAGCATTTTATTTCCGTATAAAAGGTGTCAATATTATGTCAAATTACTAATGTACATGTACTTCAATATTTCGTTTGAAAGGGGAATGGACTCAACTTTCAATCTGATTGAAAAATGTCAGTATCACCAAATCTGTGACATTTGTATACTCGGGTACATAAAAGTAAGAGCGCTCTTATTCATGGTTCATTTAAATGTACTATATTGTACTTTTTTTAGAAACATGTAGCTGTTAATATCTACATTTTAATACTTTTTAACAAGTCAATTTAATTCAATATCTTATTGTTCTAGTCAAATACATTTTATGACACAAGAACACAAATAATTAAAAAAAAATTGTCAATTAGTAGTACACATGGGGGGTTCAACCAACAGAATTATTCATTAGAGTTATAGCTTGTTAGATTAAATGATGTAGTAATTGCTGATTGGCCTGTTTATTTTAAAGAAATGTGTGTCAACACGTGACAAAAACCCTGGTGAGAAGTTACATAAAAGTAAGAGTGCGCTCTATATTGTACTTTTTTAGAAACATGATATGCAAATATTAACATTTTAATAATTTTTAACCAACATAGTACATAATATCATTCCTTTTTTTTTCGAACAAGGGTACTGGTATCTTATAAAAAGAAGGGGGTCATTTTTTATCTTACAATGTAACTCGTATAGGAAATAAAAACAATCTAGGACAAAGATATTTTTTGAGTCTTAGTTTGAGAAAGGCCCTATATCAGTTCCTTAACATTGAAACAGGCATTTGTTTTAGAAAGCCCAGTCTGTTCAAATCCCACATTATGCAGTTGGTTTATATACGAAGACGTCTATCTCTAATGTACAATACTCGTTCATTGAACTTACTGGGATGATAAATGTCAACTCGTCCCTATCAGACGTATGACATATTCTAGAAGTGTCGCATATCGAAATAAACTTGGTTCCTGGAAGTGGTAAAATATGTTGCCACCACTTTGAAACCTATGCGATGTTGACAGTCACAAGTCTTCTTCGCAGGTATCGATCAGTTGAAATAAGATTCTGATGTCTCCAGGGTTTATTAATCCGGCTGGGATAAGAACGAGTGAAACGGGAACTACTAAACGAATCGGCGGCCGGCATTGCGGAATAAAAGATTTTAGGCCTCTCATGGTTGACTTTAAGGATAGCTTTGGTCATCATTGCAGACGTTTAAATGAAATATTGTCCATACTTTTGATATGATTTTTTGCATGGGTATAATGTTTCATCTATAATGCAATAAATCAGTCTGTATTGGATTACAATACGGCACGACTGTCACGCAATATCACGACTACATCACGCATGATGCGGCATCCTGAAACAGGACCAATACAGTTATATGCTGAATATACCAGTTCAATGTCTACTAACTTTAGTATATAAAGCCGAGGATCGAATCCCGCAGCTTCCCGGTCCTAGGACAAACGCTCTAAACGGACACACTGGTACTGGTGCCCGATCACGCTATTTACATTTATTTTATCATTTTAATTTCATGACACCATATGTTCGACGGTGTGATTCTGTATTGACTACAGCTGAAGTAATGTGGGAACAGTCGAAAAAAATTGCGCCGTCATCAACGTTACCAATGTAGTTACGTTCATCGAAAGCTAAAGCCTGTTAGATCAATCCCCAATAGTTGGTGGATTCTATACAATACAGTCAAACTTGTCTTTAACGGTCAGACATGGGAAAAAGAGAAAGTAACCGCTTAACAGCGTTTGCTTCTAAATGGAGGTTAAACATAAACAAAATGCTAGTTTGGTAATATTAAAACTGACCGCTATAATTACACAGGTTGACCACTTAATACGGGTGGCCGCTAAAACAGGTTCAACTGTAAACATAAGCAGTCGTAAGTACAGGTCAAGCCAATAAATTATTGATCATGATACATATTTTAAGTTGCACAATAAGTTTAGCTTTTCCCCCAATCGGCGGAAGAAATATTTTTGGTCGAATTAGATTCCATTTGAGAAGAATTTTAGAAAAACTAGTACAAGTATTTTCTAAAGTAAAATTTCACCCTATGGTGTAAAGAAATATTAACTTTTTCAGCGAAGTTTCGTCTTTTTTCCCCGAATTTCTACTTTTTTTTTTTTTTTTTTTTTCTTTTTTTTTTTTCGTCTTTTCGACTTCGACCTTTCGCCCCGAAAACCCGCCGCATGACATGGAAGGAATCAGCCCTCGTACTATTGTGATGACTAGCGAGGATTGCGTACATTTATTAAATATTTCTGAATTGATACCATTTCAATATTTAATATTTTCTCGAGTGCTGAATGTTAAAATTGTTTCACTTCAAGATAAAATACACCATGTCCACTGTATTCAAATATTTTTTTTTGCTGAAATTGAAGACGAAATAATGGACTTATTTATGTGTTTTTGATCCTGTTCACACACGGATGAATCCCTGTGAATGTTTGCTGTTTCTCCCTTTATAAGTAAGATTAGCTCCGATAGACCTGTATCACTCACAATGTGAATGATATGGATTTGATCACACAGTATTTCATCAGTTGGCATAAGATAAGCCAAAGTTATTACTATTCACATATGTTTCTAAATATTTCATTTTAGTGGATAAAATGTACACTCGAAACAATATAATGTTGTTTTCGAAGTTCAAAGTGGCACTCCTAAAGGTTAATTAAAACATTTCTTGGAAGAATGTTCATCTCTTGGCTTTTTGCTTTAACTGTTCCGACAATGACATAAGCTGGAACTTTTCCAAAATATTTACGAAAACATTACTTCAAGTTGTGTAAAAGAATTTACTAATGAACACATAACCTTTTAACGAAGTGCTACTTCGCACTATAAACAAGTTAGCTTTGCATTAAGACAGTTCTTCTTTGTTTGCCAGCAGCATAATTTTGACATTCATCTTTAGAAAGAGTGCCATTTGAAAAAAGCGCCTCCAATATGCATTATCTACACTACAGTTTCGACATAGGTCATCTCCCCACACGCATAGAACTACTTTATCAGTAGTGGAATGAAAGGAAACAGAGATTGCAAACCTAACAGAAATCAAATGTATTCTAAGTGCTTTTCAACCCTTCTAATCCTATTAGCAGGATACTTTCGCTTTGAGCGACTTAGTAATTAGCAGGAAAACAGAAAGATTATCACCGGCTATCAAAGCCAGAGAAACACTTATGTCGTATTAACTCAAGTATTATATGTCAATCAGAAAGAAAGCCCTTCTTGCACATGTTCCTGAACTTAGCATGTAATACATGTAAAACCATTGTCTAGGATAGGATGTGACTACGACATCATGTCACTTCCGCATTTAATTGTACGAACGAAGTACGACGTGATGTGAAACATGACACACCACACTATAGTATGGCGCGACGTTTGTTATGACACACGGAATTTTGACGCAAGGCAGGACAATGCTACACGACTGTTGCCAAAAGAAAATCCGAAGCGCCACGTTATCGTACTATCGTTTTGGCGCGAAATGTCATTCGAAAAGCCAGGTGTTGTGCCGCACTGCCATGTGTCGTATCGTATGATGCGCCACATTGCCATGTGTTATATCGTATATTGAGTCACATTGTCGGCGTGTCGTAGCGCATGTTAGTCATATTTTCATGTTTTTATGTTTGTTGGGTTTAACGTCCACCGATATTTTCATATTGCGTCATTTGTCATGTATCGTATCGCATATTGCGTCACATTGTCACGTTTCGTACCTCTTATTACATCGCATTGCCGTGTATCTTTCGAATTTCTTGTCGGATGCCTTTGAACGAATCACGTAATTAAACACGTCATACGACACTGTGATGCATCACAAGACGACGCGAATAGACACCCAATGTTGTCATCCAAAAGCCGTGGAATTGTCGCGTTTTAATTTTGTTTCTATCCAAATATCAATATTAATATTACGTTATACATAGGTACTTATTATTATTATTTTGTTATTAATTCCAAGACAGTTTTAAATGACAACATCTGCTTTGAGAGAATGAAATTAGAAGTTGATACTGGCATATTAATATATGGATAACTGCACCTGATCAGAAGTCTAAAACTTGAAGATTCTAACAGGTTCATTTTATATGGAATAGATACTTAATGTGCAGAGCGTCTATCAGGAAAAATATTCATTTATCAATTTAGATACTTTCATAATAAATTGAAATTTAGCGACAAAGGATCGAACCACCATATTTCGGGGCGGACGCTTTTGTCACAATAACTCGTCTAGAAATAACAATAAAATACCATACAGTTACAATGGTACTATTAATTCACATTACATTATCAAACAATATAACACAATGCCATGAATTAAAAAGAAATGACCAAACCAACGTTTAAGTACGGCATTTAATTTCTTTAACAAAGTCAAACACATTTTGTTCCAACAAGTTGTTATACGTCACAATGATACTACAAGAATGTATGTACATCCTCGTACATACTTAAGATTGCAACAACAAAAACGTAGGGCATAAAATGTGTCACATACTTCGCAAAATACTACCGTAACACGTAAAAGTAAAAAACAATTTTTTATCCCTGGAGCATATAAATGCATTTGCTATCAGTACGAGAAAGTTAGCATCAGCAGAAAACATCGAGAAAACATCCAGGAAGAATTAAAAATATCTTAACTCTATTCCAGGTAGCTGGTGATCATGTCCGACTAGAGAGGGGGAGGGGCCAACCCGCGGGTATCCACATCAAGTAAGTAATTTACTTATGTCTTATGCATACGAAAACTATAATGATCTGCTTTCAATGCGCAGGCTCTGAAAAGCAGACGACACAATTCCTAGAGCGGTTGCGTGCTACTATTAATACGTGTTTTATGTGGTTGTTCTTTCGATTATGACATACAACATGCCACGGCTCTTAGAATTCCATCGTTAAGGGTATGCGTAGTTGGGCTGTTTTACAACAGGTAGTTTATAGTGTATCATATACCATGGATCTCTTTAAATCGTTTGAAACCTGGTGTGCAGTTAAGATATACAAATACTGTCTTAATCAAGTTCGTTTGTAATTAATCGCCTGACAGAAGATCAAGCAAATAAGTCGCGTCTATATAATAATAAACATTACTGGGGCTTTTTTGTACTAGGTAAACACTTATGCAAAATGAATGAGAAGAGATTGGAAAAAAACATGATTATAAAGATCAAATCTAAATACGACTACATTTTAAAATAGCATTGATCAAATCAGTTGTGCAATATGGCTTGATAATTAGAATTTAAAACGGAGTACAGAAGCAATTTAGACAAGTACGGAAATCGATAGGGTATCACCAATGCGGATAGACAGCTCGTAATTATTTCATTTCTCAATGGTTCATGCGTGAAGACACGTAGACATAGATGTTCTAGCTTTATAAACTATTCATAAGAACTCCCATTACAACTGCCAAAGTAGTGTAATTCCAAAGCATTATAGGCTGCTTTCAAGCCAGTTACATACAAAGCTACTATTCTATATGCTAAAATTACATTTACGACTACTTTAACCTTGACATTGACCTTCACGCGCCAGTTGCAAATTATGATCGTGTTACCTTTTAACATTAAGACCTGATAAAAATTTGAAGTACATTTATAGATATGGTGGTTTACATAAAAGAATAAAAAGATAAATAATATAGACATATTTGAAACGTTAAAAGATCGATATACACTCAGTTACAAAAGAAAGTGTGCACTTCTTAATTTTAAATATTTCAATATTTAGCTATCATATCAGTTTCAATTCTCACATTATATATATTGTAAATAATTGTCAAGAATCATATTATTATTATATATTATATACATGTATAAAGTAACTGATTTTTTTAATGGGCAGCAACGTACCGGATACATTTGACAAGATATACTGTGCGAAAATTGAAACTGGTATATTTTTTAATATTGAACTATTTAAGATTTAAAAGTGATCACTTTCAACTGGAACTGTGTGCATGTCTACTTATAATAAGATTGAATAAAAACCGTATCCCAGTATACTCAGAAGTAAAAGACCTTATTCACCTGTTGTAAGATATTTCACACTGAAATATCATTATAGATATGCTCAAGATAAATCTTTATCTAAACGTACGAAGATGATTCGAACTGATATTAAAGAACTTGGCAAGCTCAACAAGTCAAACCTGTCTTAAGTGGTCAATCAAGGAAAAAAGAGAAAGTGACCGCTTAACAGAGGTGCCGCTAAATGAAGGTTGAATATATAACAAACTGCTATAGTTTGGTATTATGAAAATTGACCGCTATATGCAGGTTGACCGCTAAATACTGGTGACCGCTAATACAGGTTCAATTGTATAATCATACTTGTGTTTAAGGTAACTAAGTCATTAGATATAATCAAATTAAAAACCAACTTGCAAATCGAGCTTAACTGTCTATCAATCTTGCGTTCAGAAAGCCAGCATAAGCCTCTAACATTGCTCAATGATACCGAACATCTTCCAGAGCACATTCACACTGTATTCATGAACAAAATGTTATTGGCTTTTACTGTTTTGTTTTCTGTGATGGCAGTTAACATTCTAAACTGTTACTTTTATGCTCACTCGGCATATCTTCCAAAATACCATGCTTGCATGCTTAAAGGCAGTGTTTCCTGCGAAAAAACTGTAGGTTAACATTTCCTTAATTCCAGTGAACACATGTTACCGCACGGTAATAAAACTTCAAAAAATATTTATATAAAGCAGTAAACATGGGCAATAAAATCAACCATTTGTTGGCAGCTCTGGCAGTTTTGGAGTATTATTCCTGGATGCCTCGATCTTTGAGTAAAAAGCTTTTTGAGTTGGATGTTTGTGAATCGCTCTCTCGGGATCCCAAGCATCTTACGTTGGCTGGCAAATATTTCTGGTGTCATCTACCTATGTCTGACTTAATATATTACCCAGAAATGTTAGATCATGTAGAATAGCGGGCTGGGAGATAGGGCTGATAATGTCAGCTTGGTTCGTTCTTTCTTTTGTTCTTACTTAAAGAAATATGTGTCCTAGAGTTATGTACTTCCGTTTATTTATTTATTTTTTAATTATTTTTGTGTGTGTTTTGTTGTTGTTGTTTTGGGTGTATCTTTTTCATTTGCATAATTCCATATATCAATTACTGTACTAGTCTCTCTCTCTCTCTCTCTCTCTCTTTCAATTCCCCACCCTCTCTCTCCTATTCCTCACCATCTTCTCTCCTCTCTCTCTCTCTCATCTTTATCAACACCTTTTTCATAATTCCAGGAATCTATCTCTACGATCGCCTTTCTTTCATCATTAGCATTACCAACTACATCATCACCACCATCATCACAGTCATCATTATCAGATGAGAGGATTTCAAGCTATATGAATAATGCTTAAGTTAAACAGTATAAAACGATTCTTAAGAGAACCATATGGGCATGCCTTGTTTACGAATTGAACACATCCCTGCTCCTGAATTTAACCCTTTCCCTCATATAGACTCATTTTGACGCACTCATTAGGTACCACATAAAGCCTGATCTGCAGAAAACCACAGTTAAACCTTACCAAATTTAATTACAAAATCCTCATTTCCAGACCACTGAGGAGCAGCGAACAGCAAAAAAACCTGATCAGCCTGCGAGTTACTCGCAGGCTGATCTGGTTTTATGCTGTTCGCATAGGTCTTTTTATGGTGTCCTCTATGAGAGAAAGGGTTAACAATAACCCGTCTTCTTGTAGCTCATCTTATCCCGAATTGCGTTTTGTACAACATAGTTGCAATGAAAATCGACCTAATGCCAAGTCTGTTTCTAACGCAGGACTTTGTCTGAATTAATTTGTTCCTAATAACGTTTTGCCGTCACATCGAGATATCAACTCATAGTCTGATAAGAAAGAACAATTCGTCGGAATACATAGACTATCAGTTCATGCCAAATCTGCATGCAGTTAAATTGTGATATGCCAAGAACTGGTGGAGAGAATGAAAAGCTTGAAATTTTGCGAGGATCGGGATGTCGAGAATATTCCCCCTCGGTCCCCGTGGCCGCGTGGTCAGAACGTTCACCCCGGAATTTTGAGGCCGTTGCTTCAACCCCCGGCCGCTAAATTCTAAAGTAGTAAAAAGTTGGTGCTGGTATAGTTCCCGGCTTGGCGCTCAGTATATGAGGGTGGTTCGACTGGTTGGCCCGGTTTCAGGATAATGTGACTGGGTGTTATATCATGCCACATGTCTACAGCGTGATGCTGCAGAATGATACAAGTATGTTTAATGTAGTATTGACTCAAATAACATGTGTAAACTCGTGTTTTATCCAGAATCTTGGTTTAGACAAGCAAATCCTTTGTTTTAGTTTTCATGTACATAAACCCTTAAGCATAAAAAGAATATACAGGTACCTTTTTTTTTTAAATTTAACCTTAACCTTTGTGCCTTAGATAGGATTTGAATAACAATAAAATAACGTTTTTTCTAAAGGGCTGTAACTCTTCACCTATCTGTTTGGATTACATGTATACCACTGAATGATGATTACTTATCAATCTTGACTAAAAGGTTTGAACCATAATGTTTATTTTCACATAGTTAATAACAACTGTTGATCACGATTTTCTTCTTTTACATGAGGGCTTTTATCTTTAGTATTTGCTTTAACATTATTATTTCTATACAGTTATTATAAATGAATGTTTGTTTTGTTTTCTCTGCCCATAAACACTATTGCAATCACTTAGAGGCTTTGTCCACACGGGTCAGTTACAATGACATTTGCGTATCAGGTCACGTTCCCACGGCGTGATTTCACGATGAGGCAGCACTATACTTTTTTTATTCATATTCTGTGTTTCGTTGACAAAGTCCACACATGTCAGAAGGAATGGTCGTGTGACATTCAACCCGAGCAAACAAACAAACAATTAACCCATCTGTGCTCTAGAAACGTGCGTCAATTCTGAAATCATGTGATAGCAGTAATAGGAGGATAACAAACTCTTCTCATTTAGTATAATAGAAATGTCACCTGGATGACATACCTTCAGGCTATTAAATAACGCAATAACATTTCAGACTGACATTTGATTTACGTTCCAAACGATTAATTTAAAAAGTTAATGGATTCCGAATGATCAAAAAAAGTGAATTTGACAATATTCTGATGTGGGATTAACATTTATGATATAAGCATTGAAATCAGAAATTGGGGTTTAAAAATCAACAAAAGCAGCAATTATTTTCCTGTTGGCTTTGTGTTTGGCGTGATGCGATATCATAATTAAATCTACTCAAATATACAATGGCTGTTTAGAAGACAGTCGTTTATTTAAAAAGAAGCTCGCCCATTGAATTTTGGTCTCGTTTATTTTCTTTCCTTTTCTTGTGGTATGTCCGGTGTATAAACTCAGTTTGTCCATTGTCCGCTGTTTAAATAACCATACCTTTTGTAATCACAATTTGTACTGAAATGAAAAGAAGTAGTTTTGAATATACAAAATAAATAAACGATTTTTAACGATTTTTGTCAAAGATGGGCTCATAATTGGGCGTGCAGAGTGCATCTCTATTGTTTCGTATGACATCTTTTGAGATGGTAGATTAGTCCGTTAAAATGCAGTTAACATATCTTTAAACGCCGTATATCTGTCAGGAAACTGACTTCAGTACAGCGGTTAAAGATAATGATCAGAAATATGAAATAATTATTATTTCGTTCAATCATGAGTTAAATAAAAACGTTCTTATGTTCAAGCTTTAAGTGCAGGCTGCATCTCGTTTCCTATTAATAAAGTATTCGTCTGACCCTCGAACAGTACTGACCTTTTATTAGCTTTCAAATATTCTATCCACAATGTTTGTTTGTTTGTTTGTTGGGTTTAACGTCCCATCGACAGTATTTCAGTCATTTGGAGACGATGTCTACTTGAGACAGATAAAGTGCTGCCACAATGCAGTATCATGCCGTAGACATGCGGCATGATACCACACTCAGTCATATTAACCGTACACCGGGCCAACCAGTCCCGCAACTACACTTATATACAAGGGAGCTTTGGTGTGTCGCGGCCGGGGATCGAACTCGCGACCTCCCGCAGCCGAGGAGGACGGTCTTACCACTCAGCCACTTTAATATTTCATTTTTCTTAAAATTGCTTACTTCGTTATTTTCTGAAAACTACGAGTCCATTATAGGCTTTTGGGATTTGGTTGTCAATAATTTGTCTAACACATACTATATAATTTTACAGCAACAACAAAAACTGTCATACATTTCAGACCTAAATCTGTAGAGTAAGAACATCATTTCAATTCAACCTCAATATAATTAGTTAAAATACGTAATAAAAACCTCATTTTGTGGTCACAGTCTAAACTTCTTAACGAGTTCACGTGGTCATTAACATCTCTTGAAAAAACAGAGGTTTTGGCTGTTGTTTTATTTCTTTATTAAAGGCTTTTCAATGACGTAAACTCCCATCATTATCAGCCTATTACTTTTTGTTCCAGTAATATCTACAGATTTGCTGTGTGTGTTGGAGTCTTTATTACTTTTTGTCGTTCCATCAGATGATTAAAAACCTGTAAGGGTGCCAGAATGTATTTTTAAGTGAGTATCTGCTTTTTTAATTGTAACAAGTATTATGTGCACTTTTTAGGGTGAAAAATTAAGTCTACCTTAATGTTTGCAAATGAAGCGTTTCCCAAAAAAAGTTCTCTCTTGGCATCATCAATTCAGTTTAATTTTTGTGTTATTTCCAAATAAAATGATCTGACCACACAAATACCATATATACAGGAATTGATTATTAAACAATTACATGTACTGAGAGTTTCTAATTTACTTCTGCCTAAAACTTCTAGTGATACATTTTGAATATATTATGGCAACATGTATTTGAAAGCAAAGGCAATATTTGCGCATGACTCAAATATATATTACCTTAAGCAGTGACTGAACGCGATTCGCTTCTCACCAATGCGTCACGGGTTCGATTCCTGGTCACTTACACGAGAGAGTACAGTTGGCGCCCGTCCAGACCCGTGATTTTTTTTTCTTGGGTTTTACGGTTTCCTCCTATAAAATCACCAGCCATTAAGAGTGATTTTTAAGTGACTTTTTATATTAAGTTATGATAACTTGTTTGTTATCGATGAAAAATACATAAAGTAAAAGTTAAACCTTTTTGAAAGAGCCTCAAGAAAGTATCGTATTCCTGACAAACTGATAGTTTTTGTAAGAGATGCTGTTTCAAGTATTTCTGCTTCTGCTCATTTTAGATGTATCTAAAAAGACATCAGGATGTATTATTCTAAGGCACGTTTCATATTGATTTTAAATTGTTTAACGCATTTGAAAAACAAACGGAAAAGAGGTTGATTTCCATAGCCGCCCCCCCCCCCCCCCCCCCCCTCTTTTTTTTTCGAGGTGGGTGGGGGTGAGGAGCATTCCTTCTACGTTGCGAAGGTCGATTGTTCATCCTTGGTGATCTTGTGTACTCGAGGTCTTGCTCCAACTAAAATTATCCGGGCGTCGCCATATAACTGAGGTAATGTCGTATCGACGTTATACTTAAAAACAAAAACACAAGATAAGATAAGATAATGTACAGATAAAATCATTATTATAAATTCAGTCTTTAGTTTTAAGCCACTAATACTTATATGTGCGCATTAGTTTTAAAGCTGGTTCACAGATTATCGGTAGAAATTAAGATATTAAAAGACACAATTTTCTAACATCATTCGATAATGTTGCTGAAGTCTTTGTTTTCTAACAAATAGAATCAGAAAGTTAATTTAGAATACGATATCCCGGAAGGACACATTCTGCAACATGAGGTATTCATCAGTTCATGGTAGCGATCTTGCGGGAAAAGTAAATGAATCTAAATATAGGTTCTATCAGTCTAAATATAGTTTTAATACCGTCTGTGACGGTATTGCATGTGATGGGGAAAACAGCCATATTTTTACGATCATGAATGGTTGTTTTGGGTGACATTGTGTCTGTAGATGGGTATTGATAGACGTAATACACACACATATAGTTAAAAATCAAATTCTTAGTCAATGACCCTCTGTGCATCAGCTGCCTTAAACAGCTGAATGTAACAAATAATCCGAATGCAAATGAATCGTTTATATTATAAAATATATTTCATCTCTCCGAAATAAATGTTAGATTGCCCGTAAATGTAATTCCATCGTTTTATATCCGACTCACATGGGATCACCTCTGAATGACTTAAGTCGAAAGTCGATGATTCCTGACCTACATTTTATTACAGTGATGTAGCATCAGATCTTTAAAGCATCTCGTTCCCAGATGATCGGTAGAAATTGAAATTATTTTTTTCTCTTTGTGAAGTCTTTGTTTTCTGACAAATAAACTCGGCAAGTTATGTCACGTTACACCAGAAAACGCTACTTTCGTTAACGCAACTTTGGCGAAAGTAGTTAAGTATAGAATACGGTAATATACGGTAATCCCGAAACAGGTGCTTGTAGTATCACGTGACTTTTTTTTCTTTTTTTTTTTGCCATTCATCTGTAGATGGATATTGATTAACGTAATACACATACATAGTTAAAATCATTTTTTTAATCAAAGACAATCTTGATCGAGCTGCGTAACTACTCTTAGGAAGTTTACCTAAACCCACTATTAACATAAAATATTGATCTATGAATTTCAAAATACTTTTTTTCTGTATAATCTTATTTCATTTAGTGGAATAAATATCGTAGAATGTAATACTATAGAACTGCGATTGAACTATTTTTTGTTATCAAATAACAACAAAAAATACCTACAAAAGAACAAAATTGTCTACTTATATTATTATATTTTCATTTATAATTTAATCATCGATTAATATGCTTTTGATATATGGACCACAATCTTGTGGAATTATAATGTGATATTTATTACACGCGTAGGCCAGATCGGAAGAAGGTCAGTATTGCTTCACACTATCACTTTGCTCCAATTTAAAATAAAATGAAAAAGTTAATTAAGAAATTGATTACAAGAAATAAAGATCAAGATGGTAATGGAGAAGATGATAACAGGCAGGAAATTGTGTCAATATACCGGGGATTGTTCCAGAAGGACGCTACATGCAATAAAAGCAATAAACGATAAACATAACAATATCGTATTATAGCTACAGCTGGAGATAAAAGGTAATTATAGAAGAACGGAAGCCAAGTTGGAACTCTTTGAATAATGCTTTTGCGGTCCATTATAGCCCAGTTGTAATTTTCGGGATCCGAATGGAGAGTCTTAGTCAAGGTGTCTGTAGCAATACATCCAAAGCCTGGTCATTGCACATAAAAGCAAAGAGGTCAATGAATTTGGAAATAAATTGTCAGTTTAACGTGCCGGGAAACTCTTTACATGGTGGGGAAGAAGTTGGAATTTTCATATTAATCGATTGCGACCCCAAAGTTCCAATTTATATAAGATTACAGCTAAACCTGTATTTAGCGGCCACATGTATTAAGCGTGCAATCAGCATTTAGCGGTCAGTTTTTATATAACCAAAATTTTATGTATGTGCACATTTAATATTCACTTAGCAACCATCACTGTAAAGCGGTCAATTCTTGTTCCAATGACTGGCTGCCAAAGACAGGTTTGACTGTATATTTAATTATGCATTTCTTAAGTTAAATATTTATGGGTACAATATCTATATAATCGCAGATACAATTTTTATAAATGAAAGAACAGAAAGGATTTGAATCACATTTGTTGAATAATATCCATCCTGCGTAGTCGAAAATCGGAATGATATGAATACCGGCTTTTAGAAGTACTGTATTACATATGAGTTGTTTAGCAATAAAATACGACAAATCATCTGAGCATGCTTAGATGGCTAAGATGCTATTTCCTACCCCTGGCCGTCTGCAGTGTGTCCAGGGCCTGTGAACACACCTTTGCTCCTCTTCTTTCCATGGACCGCCGCCAATATTCTGACACTTTCTCATTTCCCGTGTACTTTCTCTTTCCGAAATGAGGTTCCTCTAGAGAGATGATGTGATGATTCTTTCATAATTGACAGTGTTGTGAAGTGTGTTTATTAATTACCCGTGTGTAGCATGGGTTTGGGTCTGTGTTTGTTCTACCCACTCAAGTGGCTGTCATCGTCGGTAACGATGAAAAATTGTATACAAAATCCAGAGGGCACAATAGCCCATGTGGTATAATCATATACTAATATACACAATAACAACTGACAGCATATACAATGTAGTAGTATTAAGTGTTCACAAATTGTAATATATATATATATATATATATATATATATATATATATATATATATATATATATATATATATATATTGTAAATCAATGAGAGGGGGTGTGGGGTGAAAAATGTATATTATGGTATACAATCTTTTTGAGACGGTACTTGCCATATTTTATAATTTAGACATCATCATCATCATCATCATCATCGTCATCATCGTGTGTCTTTACAATAAACACGTTAAAAGGACTATCATATATACATACAAACATACATACGCGCATTCATGCATATATGTATGCATTTTGTTACACACAAACATTCTATCATTAGATTTATCAGAGGAATCTACAGATTTAATTCTTTAAATAAGATGAGTTTAATCATCAAGTAAAGTATTTATATGAATCTTAAACATCAATCTATTTCAATAGTTTTAATCTATTTTCCTATGAAATTACTTAGACATAGGTCCCCCCCCCCCCTTTTCTCTCTCTCTCTCTCTCTCTCTCTCTCTCTCTCTCTCTTTCCTTGGTCAATACTAATGGCAGCGTCAGTATTAATTTGCAACAGCGTGTTTCCACAACAAAAGTAATTTCTAGGATACATTTACACCTAATACATGTTATTAACCCGGACAGAGGTGGCAGTAATGGGCAGGGAAGGTTTATTGCATACAAAACCTTTCAGTTACATGTATATTGATAAACCATATTGAGAGCTATATGGAATTAGCCATTATTGTATGCCAATTATTATCAGAAAATCCAGTTCTTGCTGTTTTACTCTGTAACCCTATCTTTCTTACACTGATTTTGTAGGAAATCACAATACAGCTTTTATAGTGTTAATACACTTATATTTTTATTCTTATTTACCATTTACTTATTGAATATTCATAAATGCCTCGCTGAATATTTAAACGGTACCAATATATGAAACAATGGATTTCTATTTGCTGTTCACGCTATATATATGTTAAATCTGATCCACTCATTCAATATTGCAAGAGGAAACAGAGGAGACCCTGATCAGCACTGTCTCTTGGTTGACAATGACGTCAAAACACGTTTAAGTAAGGTAAAGTAGATGTAAATATCGCTACTGTGATCATAAATATACATGTGTTCGCATTGTATGGATGGAAGGATTAATATCTTTCCTTGAATACACGGTGTTGCTATAATTTTCTTTTACCTAACGTATCCATTGAATTCGTTTCAAATCAGATGCTATGTTTGATTGTTTTATTTTATTTTATTTTTTCAAATCAAAAAAGCAAGAGTTCGAAAAAGTAATTAAGATTTGTTCTTCCCCGAGAGCATTTAATAATTCAGTCTAAATAACAAAGAAAACAGAAAACAAACACAATGAACCGAATTTAATGTCTTGTTCCATTACTGAAAGTTCAAAATCTAATTATCCCTATCGAACGCAGTACTTTTATAGTTCTTCTTTTGCTTGGATAAGAGATGTTTGTATGGACGAACGAAAAGCACGTTTATTTTGGTGTTTCTCTCTTCTATTTGTTTCTAAGCTAAGTTTAAACTCATTTATTTTACGCCATTTGGGAAATTCTTACAACTTACAATCCTCTCGACGATTCCTGTGTTAGACCAGTACTTTGAGGCTGGGAACGTCATGAAAAGTTCATGTCTCTAACGGTGTTCGAACCCAACACTCTCTGATCCGCATTCGGCTATGTTACCAATGGACCGCCGCGCCTTGAAGTGGTGTATGGTTCCGCAATTTTCTTATCTGTATGAGTGCTTCAGATAAATTGGAAAAAAAACACATCCAGGATAAGAAAACGTAGTAGACAATGTCATATTGCTGTTTGGGTGATATTATTGCGCGTTGTTTTATGCTATGGGAACACAACGTGACATGATGCCGTGTCTGCTTTCTGTTGTAATAGTTTTACCTACAACCGACTGAACAGTTCAGAGTGGCGCCCAAACACAAACACATCGAGCGAATGATCTTATTCTACGGTGATAAACTCTCTCAAAGAATGACAAATTCTTCAGTTTGTTGAAATACAACCATGTTTAACATGTAGACTTTTGACGAAATTTGAATCAACGTTTCTAATAAAATCTAAAAATCACGTTCGATTGGATTCAACGTCAAACGGACAATTCTTCAGACATTTTGGAGACTTTCGTCTACATGAGATATATATATATATATATATATATATATATATATATATATATATATATATATATATATATAGTGATGCCTGTATGCGATATCACACCATAGATAAGATACATACAGTAACCCAGTCACCTAATGCTTACACTGGGCCAACCAGTCCTAGACTAGTGCGCGAAACAAGGATGATATATAAGTACCTATTTTAAGGAACTTTACATGTCACGGACGGGAAATATACTCACAACTGGCAGGTTTCGGGACAGACGTTCTTAAGGTAATTCGTCCATATATAAATCAAAATCATGGTCCTTCAAATACTTAAAAATACTTCAAAGCAGATGCAAGCATCCATTGACTTGAAGTTATTATAACTTTTGCCCTAAGTCTATAAAGCTTTGTATTTACTGTTATAACATTTCCATGATCACTTGATGGACCATGATCCTAATTTAATGGTGGGAGGATTGCTTTAAGTCATGAACTTTAGGACTGATGCAGTCACATATTGTTATTTTGTTTCCTTCTTTTTGCTCTTCACCAGCATGGCCACGGTGTAATTTCGTGTTGTCCTGCAATAAGTTATCATTGTCTATTACCCGCTAACCGGTGAACTGAGAATATTCCTGGGGACACGTATTTGACTTTCGTGTGGGGGCTAAATGTAATAATTCTTGAGTTAACCTTGTATTTTATTGTCGTTGGACCGCTGCTGATGCTGTTTTATTACAAGACTTGAGGGGCGGTCAAAATTCTCCACAATTTTATGTATAGAGTTGATGTAGATTCTTTCACATTACGCTATGCCCTACTTTCGTCATTTTATTCTCCAGTTGTAATTAGCAGTGAACTTCGTCTTTGATTCAGTGCCTGTTTGGTAATTATGCCTCCAACTTTATGTCTTGACACCTTTCATTTCCACATAAAAAGGAAATTTTGGAATATACCTGTGTCTTCTAACACCGAAGCCTGCGAAATACTTAGGAATAGAAACAGAATTTGCCATATCCACCTCATTAAAGATAAGTGTCATGCTGAAGCCAAAAATATAAAATAAAAATGTTTCTGGTTGAGAGGCTAAAAAGGGATGATAGGTTAGCTTTTTCTTTTTCGATGAGTCATAAACATGCTCATTTTTGTATTTTCTCATATCTATTTGTCCATGTAATGCTTTTCTTTTACAATACAGTTTAAGAACTTTTTTGTGTCTTATCGGTTTTCGCTACTTTACTCAAATGCCTAAAAAGATTTAAAGAATACCCGAATTAAACTGTTTGTGATATATATAAATGTGGCGATATCATATAATAATCTTATTTAAAATAAAGAATCGTTCTTATGAGTATTATAAAACTAGCCAGACATTTATATACGGATATAAACGACAACGAAAAAAACAAAAAAAAAACACATTCAAATACATATCTATAAAAGGAACAAGTCTGTAATAGACAATACTGGCTTAAGTCGTAGATCAAAGCCCATTCACAAGATACCAAGAAAATGCACAAATCAGAGTTAAGCAAGCTACAGAAACAGATATATCTTCAAGAGAAAAAAAGCATAACTGCCTGAAAAATCAGTACAATAACAGACTTCTATAAATTTTAATTACTTATCAGTTAGTGGTATTTTCCGAAATCAAACGAAAAGCGTGTACGATTTATTTGTGTATACATTGTATGATAAATGGTAAAAAAGAAAAAAAAACATTCAGAACATGCTTTTAATATGTGTTATTCACTGGCATCCGTTTTATTCTTAATATGTAATTTCAATTTAATATTACAGCCAGAAATCGAGAAGGTATAATCAGATATGTTTTCATGAGTGTGATATTATGTTTCATACGAATTGTATATGTGTTTTGTTATACAGGTGACTTATATGTGATATTATGTTCCATAAGAACTGTATATATGTTTTGTTATACAGGTGACTTATATGTGATATTATGTTCCATAAGAACTGTATACATGTTTTGTTATACAGGTGACTTATATGTGATATTATGTTCCATAAGAACTGTATACATGTTTTGTTATACAGGTGACTTATATGTGATATTATGTTCCATGAGAACTGTATACATGTTTTGTTATACAGGTGACTTATATGTGATATTATGTTCCATAAGAACTTTATATATGTTTTGTTATACAGGTGACTTATATGTGATATTATGTTCCATAAGAACTGTATACATGTTTTGTTATACAGGTGACTTATATGTGATATTATGTTCCATAAGAACTGTATACATGTTTTGTTATACAGGTGACTTATATGTGATATTATGTTCCATAAGAACTGTATACATGCTTTGTTAGACAGGTGACTTATATGTGATATTATGTTCCATAAGAACTTTATATATGTTTTGTTATACAGGTGACTTATATGTGATATTATGTTCCATAAGAACTGTATACATATTTTGTTATACAGGTGACTTATATGTGATATTATGTTCCATAAGAACTGTATACATATTTTGTTATACAGGTGACTTATAGGCCAAATGGGCCGGGCGTATAGAATTATTATATTGACTTACTTGCTTATTCATGTCTTTCCCAAAGTCACTATAATAAAAGTTTCTTATCTTATCTTGTAATATGCGGGTCTTTCTGTCTTCGTTGACTTACTATACCTGAGACTCTAAGTGCATCCTTGGAACACACATTTGTTCATTACGCTTAATCGACTGTGGGTTATCTAATTAGCAAACCTTTGTACTCATGAATTATTAAATGGGCTTTTCATTTGATCCATCGGCGGAGACAGCATGGATGTATTGACCAATGAAACGGTGCGCTTCATATAGTTTACGTTGTTCGGATTTTGAAAAGCAGATTTTGTTATTGTAACTTCAACGAAGAGTATTCAAAATCAATATGCGTGCTTTTATATGTCATCAAAATGCTGATTAATATTCATAAAAACTAAATTTTGCCAGCTGAAAATCCCATGGTAAATACGGTAGTGGTAACGGAATATATACCGTGGGTTTCAACGATGTTCTTGCCGCCGTGCTTGGGAATAATGGCAGGGTCCATCGAATAGCCTTTCGGTGCGTAGGTTGTTCTACCCGGGCTTATCTGGAACACGTGGTCTTGTAGCTGAACGTCGCCGCCACAGTAATCTCCTAAACAACCATAATTACTCATAAGACTAAATATACGAGTTGCCAATTTGCTTGCAAACGTCTTTTAAATCTTTGTCAAAATAACAAATTATTTAATAATTTAATTACGAAATTACATTCTTCAAAAAGGCGAGAAAGACGTTTTAATTCAGACTGTTTTCCGATTTGTAAGATAGAAAACAATAGGAGGTGGGTAATTAACTTTCACTTCAAATTGCGTTTCCTGAAATTGTGTGTGTCATATGAAAGCTTTAAAAGCTATTGTATTGATATTCCGGTAGGTCTGAATGAGTAATAAACACAAGAGCCTCGTTCTAACGAATAAATCTGAGTTGAGATTATGTTCTCAGACTGTCGGGAAATCGAGAAAAAAGGTATAATTTGCCCGCTCACCGTTTTTTTGTTGTTGTTGTTGTTGTTTTATAATAGATATTAAAGCAAAACGTATTAAGAAGCATACTATACCAATTCTGTATTTTGATGATCTATGGATGTGTTATTTATCATTTAGTAATGAAATCTTACTAAATACGTAACCATTTTTCGAACATCCATTTCATCATAACCTTTCCTGGTGGCCGAATGGTTTGAGCGTATGCACCTAAACCGGAGAGGGGGTCGTTTGTTTGATCTAAGGCCGAAACCGTTAACAATGAAAAAGGTATATCTTGCTTGTGATTGGTGCCGAACATATAAGGGTAGTTCCAGGACCGGTTGTCCCAGTGCGGGATGGCGTAACTGGGTGATGCACCATGGATTTGTCTACGGCGTAACATCGCAATGAAGCAGAACAAAAGACCCAAAATTACGGAGATGTTGTCGTTGGAAAGACAAACCATGCAAGCACACAATAGGCCAAACATAGGCATATTTGAGAAATATAATAACTTCTAAGCCGTAGAATCAAGGATATAAATTCAGGTTGTTGATCATGCTGAGTGTAGTTCTAATTTAAAGGGTGTGTGTTTTTTTTAAATTTATTTATTGTTTTTTTGTTGTCGTTGTTGTTGTTTTTCCAGATTTTATCAATATATTAAGGCTACGTTGTCTCAGATACAGAAATGACTTCCTTGCGAATGCAGTCATTTACAACCATAAAAAAGAATTGAGAAGTTTCATGTGAAGTCATTTGAACATTTGAAAAGAGCTTATAATCATAAAATGCATTCCGCTCATCTCCTCTTCCAGATTGTCACTCTCTGACAACCTGCTCTAACTCTTTCTATAACATAATGTTTCTATAAATTCCCAAGTTTAATTAAAATTTGTTTCCGAGAAATGGATCATTTGTTCAGACGTTTCGCTTTAATTTTCGATTGATCTCAAATCAATACGTGTCTTTTGTTTCACCAATATATCTTCTTATGGTGGCTAGGATTTGCGGCGGTGACAAAAAAATGTGTTACTGATCAAATTTGACTTCAGTATAGAGAATGTCATAGCTTCATAGAAATGGAAGTACACAGTTACGTAATATTCACTATTGCGGGGCACCTGTCTGGTAAATACGATTATGTTCACAACTGTTGGAGGGCATATTTTGTAAATATGTCTTTCCTCACTATAGTAGAGCCTTATTTGGTAAATTGACCTTACTCACTAGTGTAGGGTACATATCGAGCAAATACGACTATGAACAGTACGCTACGTTTATAATTTGGTTAATACGACTTTGCTAACAATTGCGGGGCACCTGTCTGGTAAATACGACTATCTTCACGTTTGTGGGACATATTTGGTAAGTACGACCTTACTCATTACTGTGGGGTACATATCGCGATTATACGACTATGCACACTGCTCTATGAGCTTATTTAAGCATACTGCTCACAATCGTGGGGTACATATTTGGTAAATGCGGCTGTGCTCACTAATGTGGAGGCATAATTGGTAAATACGATTATTCTCACTTTAATTTGGGCATATTTGATAAATATAAACTTACTCACTAATGTAGGGTACATATTTGGTAAATACAACCTTACTCACTAGTGTTGGGTACATATTCGGTAAATACGACCTTACTCACTAGTGTTGGTACATATTTGGTAAATACAACCTTACTCACTAGTGTTGGGTACATATTTGGTAAATACAACTTTACTTACTAGTGTTGGGTACATATTCGGTAAATACAACCTTACTCTCTAGTGATGGGTACATATTTGGTAAATACGACCTTACTCACTAGTGTTTGGTACATATTTGGTAAATACAACTTTACTTACTAGTGTTGGGTACATATTCGGTAAATACGACCTTACTCACTAGTGTTGGGTACATATTCGGTAAATACAACCTTACTCTCTAGTGATGGGTACATATTTGGTAAATTTAACCTTACTCACTAGTGTTGGGTACATATTCGGTAAATACAACCTTACTCTCTAGTGATGGGTACATATTTGGTAAATTCAACCTTACTTACTAGTGTTTGGTACATATTTGGTAAATACAACCTTACTCACTAGTGTTGGGTACATATTTGGTAAATACAACTTTACTTACTAGTGTTGGGTACATATTTGGTAAATACAACCTTACTTACTAGTGTTTGATACATATTTGGTAAATTCAACCTTACTTACTAGTGTTTGGTACATATTTGGTAAATACAACCTTACTCACTAGTGTTGGGTACATATTTGGTAAATACAACTTTACTTACTAGTGTTGGGTACATATTTGGTAAATACAACCTTACTCACTAGTGTTGGGTACATATTTGGTAAATACAACTTTACTTACTAGTGTTGGGTACATATTTGGTAAATACAACCTTACTCACTAGTGTTGGGTACATATTCGGTAAATACGACTTTACTCACTATTCTGAAGTACATTATTCAGGACTATCGATTACAGATATAGGGTAATTACGACCTAATGCTTTGAAGTTGCAGCTAGCAAGGAAGTACGAAATAAATATGAAATATGAAAACGTTGGATACATATTTGACGAGAAACTTCTAGCCTAATTGATTGAACAAAGGATTAGCAGTCACGCGCCAGAAAGGTGAGAAACGTCCTGACGAAAATCAAAATTACCTAGACGCACTGATAATTTCAAAGCTTCTGAGACACACGGACTATTATACAGGAAGTGTTCGAGCCAACTATTGTTGTTGACGCTATAAGATCAACCAAGGAACAGTATGATAGTGACGAGCCATCGAGCGATCGGTGGTCGAGCCAAGGGTTGTATATTTAGTTAAAATAAATAGGGAATTCGCCGGGACCGAGAAATATGTTCGACCGTCACATGGTAGGCGAGCGTGCGGGTGTCGAGCGAACAAAGTTGCGAAACTTAATTGCATTTACATAATTATTCAGCGATTGGCCTAGAATATATAAATTGCACACACATACACAGAAATACTATAATGTATTGAAAACGCTCTCCACGCAAGAGTTGACGATGTTAATATTGCTTCATACAATTCGTCATTGAATTATCCTGAATTAATCGTCGTTTCTGTTTCCGCTCAGTAAGAAAGAAAACAAACTCACTAATCACATTTTATTTATAAAGATAAGACAGTAAATGTTAGAATTTACGTGTACATGTTTTTCTCAATTATACAGGTAAATAGAACAGAGAAAACTGTTTAACAATCTGGAAATTGACTGGTGAAATTAACGACATGGAATTCATGCACATTTTTATGAGTACATTTTGATACATGACTTGGCTCGAACAACCGATGGCTCGCCCTTTTTTTTCAGTCCCTAGCATGTTCGAGCGAACGAAGTTTTACTGACTTATATTCACTAGCCACCTTAGTCAGCCTTAAAACGGATCCAGCTTTTAAGTATCTTAGAAACGAGTGCCATTCAGCATTCCAAGAATACATAAATTTATTTCATTAGTCAATTCTGATAAAAAAAAAAGATGAAATTATCGAAAAAAGGTTGGTCAAATGACAACATTCTCTAATGTTTCAACATTTATGAAGGTGTTTAAGAAAGGACACGTTATTTGTATAGGGATTTTTGCATTGATTTAAGCAATGTTGAAGGGACATTTAAATCAAAAAGCAGACTAACAGACCAATTATATATTCAAATATCATATAGTTATAGTATGAATATGCAAAATTGTTCAAAATCCATGAAAATTAGTTTTCACCAATTCGTTCAAGTCATTTTTTAGGCTTTGTGAACCTGCTTCTTCTAGATTTAATTTCATGATTTGTTTGTTTAATCAAAAATGCATAAACGCAGGCATAACAACACACAAATAGCAATAATTGGCTTTTTCGAGTCATTTCTGCGTATGCCATTACATTTAATGCAACAAAACTATAAAGTTTAATTCTTCATGTGACGGGATAATGACAAATTCTGATGCCATTTGAAATCGAGAGACAAAAATAACTTTTAATACAGTCTTAAAGCGTGTGTGTTTGTGAGATTTTATGTAAAACTAATAACTAAGTGCGTGATTTTCAAGTTTAAGTAATTTAATTCATGGAGAAACATTTTGAAAATATTTTCGATTCTAATAAATGGAAAAAAACGTAAATTAGACTTATCTTGTTCCGGGCTTTTTCTTTTTATTTGTGTTCTTGTATTTATTTATTTATTTATTTATTTATTTATTTAAGGGATGTTTCTTTCTAATTTAAAAAAGCAATTAACGGTATACCATTCAGTAAAATGTCTTTTAAAATCCAAGATCGCAGAGTAATCTAAGTTTCATTGGTGCAAGTCTCATAAACTTAACTGCATTATTGTTTATTTGGGGTTTTTTTTGTAACACCGACAGTATTTCTGCCATTTCGGGACTTTTTATCCACTTGATGAAGGTATAGCGTTGTCTTAATGAAGTACCACACACAGGAAATGTGACTTGATACATTGTCCTTGCAACGGGTCGACCAGTCCAAGAACTACATCTACAGTGAGAGCTATGCGGGGAGCTATTTGTACTATACTTACAACTTAAATACTATATGTAAAATAATTATATACATGTAATATACCCTGCTTGGCGCAAAGAACAATGTAGTTCCCGGACAGGTTGTTCCAGTATATAATGTGGACAATGGGATGATATGATAGGGTGTGGTATCATGTCACATTCACATGTATATGGGTTAATACAGCAGTGTATCAGTACTAAATTTGTCTAAAGAAGACAAATATAGCAAACGACAAAATAAAACTGTCGTTGGTACATTAAACCAACCAAACAAATATACAACTGTGGTATGTTGCTACTGGTAATCGGACTATGACCCAAAGGACTACCGGGGACGGTTTTTACTTGTCAAGAATTACCATTAAAAAGTAACATACCAAAACACACAAAATCACCTTTGTTATCTTTATACATTTCTTGATATGGAATGCGTCTAAGATTGTAAAACACGAAACTTCAATATCAGATCTTTTGAAACTGCTGAATCAATATGAACAGCATCAGACAGATCAGTTTATTGAAGCTTTACTCTGTTTTGACACCTAGCCAGATTAGTGATATTCCTTTTAATACATTTTTACGATTGAATTTTTTTTTTAAATCTAACAAATGAATCTGCCGCAACCATTTCTGAATCATTTCAAAAAATAAGATCCCCGTCATAATAAAAATCTCCTTTCACGTTTTCTGCCTCAGATATATTCTCAAAAAGGTTCTTTTCTGATGTGTTTTGTTTTTATTGAACCTTTAGTATTTGAAAACGCAGTTGACTTGGAGGATTCACTACATGTAATCATGCAATTATCTGATAACTACAGAAAATCCGCATTAGATGTGCAATGCATGTTACCTTTGGCCTATTTGATTCAGCGATATCTCCATTTCACTGTCGTCTGTCATATGATTACTGAAAAAAAAGTATTCTCTGAGGATTAATATCCATTGATTTCAAGGATGTCAAAACCGTTTACGGATCCATTGTAGCCAAATTTCACCAAAGATAATATCAAAGAAAAACTACTCCAATGTTATTAAGTTTGTGCTTGCTGTTAGGCGTTTTCAACAAATAGAGATTTTGATCTCTTCATTCTTTGTGAAATGCTTTTGAAATATGATTTGGGCCATATGATAAGGAAAGGCAGACTTGTAGTTTAGCGATTTATTATAAATATTGTGAATCTTTGGAAGTTATATACACATGGGTTAATCACTAGAGGTTTTTTTTTTTTTTTTTTTTTTTTTTTTTTTCATTTAGGCATGTCATTTCGGAAAAAAGTAATTTCAAAACGTCCATGACCAAAAATGCATTAAACTGTGATTTTTTTTCCGGAGGGTGGGGGGGGGGGGCTCAATTATGTCGCATACCGCACCTACGCACATCGTAGAAAACAATTCTATAGGAAGCATGTTTCTCAGGATTCCCCTACACTTGGTCTGCATATCAAATGAAGTCCAGCTACGCCTATGACTAACATGTTCGACTTTCCCCAATAAAGATAAAGAAATAAAGGAAATCACATTGATCTCTAGATGATTTTTTTCCGAGAAAAAGAACTTTTGCTGTGCAATAAATAATACACATGTATTACACCAATCTTATAACTGAAAATGGGCAATACATGGCCGTTTAAAGGAAAGAACAGATAAATATTGCCCGCCAGTGTCTTATTTTGTCTTTATTACCGGACCCAGCTTGAATAAAATGAATATTTTGACAGATTGTTGCCATGTATTTTATTATTCGTCTCGTCAGATAAACAGAGGCAGTTCCGATACGGGCCTGTGTAAATACCGACTGCAGTTTCCGTGAAGTATTTGAAATATTGATACTGACAATGAATTCGGAATAGACAACAATAACAAGATTCAAATTTAATTTCCGTGATAAATAAAATGACGACAGAAGCGATTTGGCGAGGCGCTATTGATGCGGTCTATGTGACGGGTCCCAGTAAATCAATCCAGTAGGCGGGAATAACGAACTAACTAAGGCATGAACGCAAAATTATAAAATTATATCAATGTTTTTGCAAATGTAATCGACCCTGTCGTAAACAAATATGGTTGTTACCCCCTGGAAGACTGCAAATGCAAAACCTAATGATTTTAAATGCAATTATGTAAATTAGTTGGGACGATTATTTGGATTATAATATGCAAACGGGCAATATGTACCAGACTGGGCTGTGATTCAATGTGCATACAGTCATAATTCACTTTAATTTGTCTAAGCAATCATATTTACTCTCATTCTAACGACTGCTGTACAACAAAACACTTTCTCAAGGGGTCGCTTATGTCAAAGAAATGACAGAATTCGCCGCTGTGTCTGTAATTCAACACCATAAAATACATGTTATGCATTTTACGGTAGACGAGCCTTCGCCAATACTTGCATGTTAATTACAGAATGCGATATGCATTTGTTTATTTCCTTCAATTCGATTTATTTTCAATTATGAAATTATTTATTTCGATGTTTTATCTTCCGAACCTGTACGTAGGAACGGTTTGCATCCATAACGCCTCAATAGTAATTATACTAATCTTAATTACTGTAGAATCATTAATTTTCGTGGGGAACTAATTTTCGTTGATTTCGTGGATGACTTTATCCACGAATATTTATCCCCACGAAAACTTATTATTTCATAGACCTCATGTTTTCTAGAACATGGTTCCACGAATATATGTACCAACGAAATTGATTTAATCACAGATTCCACGAAATTTAATGTCAACGAAAATAAATGATTTTACAGTATGTGATAGATAATTTTGCAAATACACCATCTTGATCGTCAAATAGTATATCGTTGAATAGTTTCTGGCCTTACATAAAAATATGCTATCAGAACATACAATTCCTAATTCATTTATGGAATATTTTAGAATGGACTTATCAAGTTTTTTTTATTGCCCTTTCTTTTGAAGACTAGCAAATAGAAGGCGTTAAAATATGGCTGCAACTGAAGAATTTGTCAGACAATATGTAGGAATGGAATAACTAAATCCTGCCTGACCGCTGACAAACTAGCAGTGGGGTTGACGTTAATTTCTTCAGTTCCTACGACGATTTTAATCGTCAAGGGACTTGACGTAACTTTTAAGAAAAGTGAGAGAGAGAGAGAGATTCAAGCCTTGACCACTAAAACAATATCCGTCTGTTGCCTGGCTAAAAACTTATTGGTGTACGTTACATGAACTTGGACAACACCATCTCACAGGCGTTAGGTCGAAATTCTTTAGTCCGATAAATATGCAAATAAGGTAAAACCTTTATTGTGGCAGACGCAAGGTCACAATTCCACTTTACAGATTTGATGAAATAAGAGAAATACAGGATTGAGGCAGCGAGAAATCAATGCAACATTTGTCTCTTTGAGGGGTGAATCTTAAGGGATTCTTAAAACTTGGCATATGGAGTCTTGTATAGGTCCCTTCCATAAAACTGAAATATATCAGTAAGGAATCAATGTACTGAAATGTTTAAGTTATTTTTTTTCTGTCATGCAGTATTGCAAAATCAGTGATGCATTTGTATTGTATTGTATTATAGTCAATCAATTGTAGTCAGTAATGAATTATTGACCTGATAAAATATGACGTGTAAGTTAAGAGCATATACCGACTGTTATGATTATTGATATTGTTTTATGTATAGAGTTGTTGTTGGTCTTTTGTTGTTGTTGATGTTTGTTTGTTGTTGTTTTTTTTGTTGTTAGTGTTGTTGTTGTTTGGGGGGGGTGCGATGAAGGAATTTGGCTCTCTTTTGTAAAGTACAAACAGTTTGACTATTATTTTTTTTCTGTAGAAACATGTCCTGATACCTTACTTTGAAAGATTCCGGTTTACATTACAAATGACTATCGTCATGCAACGCCCCTGGTTTGTAAAATAATCAAACTTAATTATCAATCGAGGAGTGCACGCATAATCAATTCAAAGTCAATTCAAAACTTAACCTACTGATGGAGATGATGATCGCTCCGTTAACACCAAGTGTAAAAAGATATTGAACATTTGTAAAGCGGCATCACTGGCACTAGAACCACAGAATTGCAAATTTCATTGTAGTCTTGATTATCAAAAACATACTTGTACGATTTTTTCTCCGGTACTGTATAGTAAAACATGGTAAGGAACGGATTTTGACATCACTTGATTACGAAAGTCTTTTTTTTTTTTCTTATTTTTTTTTCGTATTTATCAGCAGGTTTCTTGTTCAGATATGAATAATCATATCACTCATGATATAATAATATGCACCTGAACTCCAGACTGTGGTTAATTACACAAGAAAATACAAATAGGCGTTTATTATTTTTGATTTAACAAAAGTTTTTTCGTTCATGTGCTTATTTTTTTTTTCACTCGCCCTGACATACGGAAGTGATGTGATAATCGGCAACTTAACGCGAGGCCTGTGGTTAAATACACAACAAAATGCAGATAGAGATGCATTATTTCTTTCATAAAATACTATTGCAGAACTAAATCATAGGATTAATAGAGCAAGAAAAATACAGGGGAACCTTTATTTTTCATATCGAAAATGCATTATATCCTCACAAATTACTGAAAGTCTGACATCTTTAACGTAAAGTCCCTGTAATGGTTCCGCTACATTTTGGACCTCATGACCTTTCACGGAGATAACCAAGGTTTTCTAATGTTTCATTAGGGCACCTTTGGTTATCTTGGTAGACGTTAAGTGGTTCAAGACGTAGGGGAAACATTACAGGGACTTTACCTTAACAAACAATCTGTTAAAAGTCCATTTAGATTTCAATCGACAATGTCAGGTGGATTTATTTATCGCAGAGTTCGCATGTATGTGCGCTCCTTCAAGCTTTTTATGACACGCTTTCGAAAGATGCCATCTCGGCAATTTTGAAATAAATTAAAACTATACTTAGCATTAAGGGTTTTTATCGGGCGTTAAATCGTAATTTTTCTTACAGAATGACATTTCTTGATGCAGTTTTTTTTTTATCATAACAAAATGAATGGTCAAGTAAATCACGATGACGACAAAAGTTTCCTTAGAAAAGTATAATCACGGGATAAGTTGGAAGTAAATAACTCAGGGATTTCTGTAATTTTGCTGTTAAACATGTCAATTTTGTTTCTTCGCTCAGGTTATATCTGTAGACTGGTAAATTGGTAGTATATTTTGCATAGTTTTATCTTGAGGAAAGGATCTGTCGTTGTGTACATCCGTCCAACAATTTTGGTAAATCAATTTCTTCACCTAAGATCAACAATGTGTACTACATATTGCAAAATGCCATAATGGTGTCCAGCTTCCCAACGTTTTAATTATTTTCAAAAAGGAAACCAATCTAACTGCGACAATCATTAATTAAAGATGACGAATATGAATTAAAGAAGACCATACAAACTGAACCATTTAGATAAGTGTTGTGGTTTGCAGATAATAAAGTTACTTGATAGATGACAAATGACAGATGATAATGCATGTAAAGTCCCTTGAACTGTCGCACTAAAATCTTGTTTCGATATGGAAAATTAATTTAAGTCATAAAACACGAGTTATCTCCCCCTTATCACACAATGCTGCTTTTCCTGATGAATAAATCTTGCTACGATGATGAGTTATTTCCACAGTATTTTGGTTGTTGTTGTTGTTTCATATCATAAAGAATATTTCACTCGAAATTTCAATTTATCGCGGAGGTTATGAAAAATAAGAACTGATATCTTTCACATCTGTCACAATAAATAAGCTGACTTTGATGCTGTCCTTCACAATTGTTCCCTGTGTCAGGGTAGCTTCGTCTCTATTATTATGCCTCCTTGTGTCTGTAAAAACTTCAACAGGTTAGAAATGGGACGAATTATGTTGTCTTTGAACAAATTGCACTGTATAGTTCAATAGGAATGTCCCTCAGAACTGCCCTTAGATGACATAATGATTTCTGCGTCGTGACATTAACGTAACCGTAATTGAATGTATGTAATTCTATAAGGGTTTATACCCAAATACTTCATTTATCAAAAGATGGGTTTTTTTCTCAATATTTACGCTATATAAATGCATAATTCTTGTCCATTTGGATGGTGTTTGAAAATCATCTGCAAATGTTAGAAAGGTGTGTAAAATCTAAAACTGGCGTGTTTAATTGCAAGAAATATTAGGTGAAAGTTATCTTTCTCTTTTAACTTGTGTGTTATGTGAATTATGTGGGAAAATTCACCAGGCGCTGATTAATGTTCACAAACTTTTGTTGTTACATTAAACACTGTCGGAATTTTATTTCACTGTTTATACGCAAATGTTTTGGAACGAAACAATAGCGCTGAGAAAAGACTATATCGATGCCAAAAAAGTGCATTACGATCGTTTTTTACCTGTTACATTTTCTAGAATGTTTACAAGTCTTGTGGCAAACATTTGCTTCGAATATCTCACTGCTGCCACCTCTATTAATGACCTACACGATAAGATTATTCAAGCCGGCAATATAAACAAGCTTTCAAGTTTGTAACGTTACGAAGC
>CM037791.1:748780-798780 GCA_021229015.1 Solen grandis
CTTGACTATTTGAGTTTACCGTCGCTTCGACAGTATTTCAGTCATATAGCGACGTCCAGCTAATTACAGGTGGAAGAAGGTCCCGAATGCACGGAGGCATCCGGGTAGAATCACCAACCTACCGCATGTAATGTCGGTATTAATTCGTCCAAGACATAGATAACAACCACAATATTTGTTTCTTTCATACACATAAGTATTCTTTTTTCTCAGACTGATAAAATAATCGTGGATTGAACATTTCATGTGTGTGTCTTGAATATTTCGAAATACATATAATAGACTGCAAAGAATGTGAAATAGAAAAGGTCTACCATAGTTTGGCATGTTGCAAGGTTTGAATTACAGCAGTTGATTTTTTGTTTGTTTTAATATGAGTATTTTATGAATATTGCTAAGAAGAATGCATAGCCGTAAAATGGAGAATCAAAGAATACAATCATACTTATAACGACGGCTTTCTACGAAATCATGCCAGTTTTTCTTATATACTTACAAGCACCAACCATGCAATTGTTTATTGACCATGTAACTATAATAACGCTTCTTACAGAAAGATCTACTTATCATCCCCATACACTGCGGATCAGTCCCGATAAGCCATATCAAATTACTCTCATACGTTCTTGGGTAGCATACATTTTTGTGTTTCTGCGGTGAAAGAGAATAGACATGTTATTAAGCCAGAAATCACACTGCATATACCGAAGTGCAGAGTGAAATATATGCTTAGGAAATGTATATACCTGTATACACCCCACATTTGCAAAACGCAAATTTTGGCAATTTTAGGATTATTTGAATATCACTAAATGTAAAGTTAATTAAACTTTAAAAATAATTCTGGTAAATTTTGTGTACATTTATTTTCTTCTATGAGTCTTACGTTTTGTTTAATTTCATAATTAAAGTTTGAGATGTGCATGGTCAAAGTCTAGTGTCCGGTTAACTTTCTCAACGTAATCACCACCTCTCGTCTTAAGAATACGTTGTACTGTGTAATACAAGAGATATAGTTGCTTTGCAATACCTTGCACCATAAACCGTCTGTCATTATCTAACAGTTCCTTCACTAACGCTGTGTTTCCAACAGTGACTGTCGATGTCGGCCGACCTGGTCTTTTGTCATCAAACACTGAGGTTCTGAAAATATTTTACTAATCACGCAGTCCTTTCAATAATGGTATGTTAAACTATTCTCACGGAAGATTGTTCATGTCGTTAAATAAGCGCTGTATTTATAAATCCTTGTATCCATGGGGATTTACTTGACCACAGATGACTTTTACGATAACAGAATTATTCACGAAAAATGGGGTTTTATATATTTACAGGTAAAAATTACGGGGCGATATATATTCAAGGCGCAAATATAAATTGGACTGTGAGTGGTCGGTATAAAAGGAGATAAATACTACGAGCGCATATATATGGTTTCCATGTGAAACCTAAATGTTTTAATTTTGTACTTAATGGCTTGAATACTGTAAATACTGCATGAAAATCGGGTCGAGAAAAAGTGGGGTGATATAAACACCCCACTATTTTTTACCACCCCACAAAAAGGGTTTCATGTTGGAAAACATCCCACATCTGGGTAATCTCTTAATATATATATATATATATATATATATATATATATATATATATATATATAAAGCAAATGAATTGTTGAAAATTTCAAGACGTTTATAACGTTAATTACATAAAAATAAAATAAGAAATTATTTTCATGATTTTGTTTACACCTCTGCCTTTTTTTCCATCTATTTTGGCAAATGTGAAACTCAATAAATTTAAAGGTTGAAAGTCATGGATTTCAAAGTATTTTTTTTCTTTCTTACAATTTCAATTATATGAAACAAACTGCAATGAAATTTTTTTTTATTGCACGATAGTAAACGGTTGCGTAATCAAATAAGATCCATATTTATGCTTTCTCAATATCTTCTTAAGAAGATAAAAGTGAAAAAAAAGAAAAAAAGATTTAAAGCTTATTTTTTAACATAACATTTGAAAAACGACGGAGGACAAGATATTGAAATTTGATGAACGTTTAGATAATGTTTTTTGTTTTTGATAAGTTAGGAGGATAAACTTCATGTATTAGTAAGGGAAAACGAGAAGTTAAAGGATTCTATATCGTATCTCCAGTCTCAGAGTATGAGAAACAATCTATTTTTTTTTTGTAATTTGGATGAGTTCCCTAATGAAAAACCTGAAGATACTGAAGCTATTGTACGTGGGTTCATGATAGACAAGCTGAAGATGGCACAGGATTACGTAAAATCAATTGGCATAGATCGGGCGCACAGAATGGATACATTACGCAATGGCTCTCAGCAATATCAAGGAAGGAAAATTGTGTGCAAGTTTACCTTGTTCAAAGATAGAGAGAACGTGAGGAAGAAACGCATGGAGCTCCGAAATACTGGTTTCCATATCCATGAGCAGTTTCCACCGGATGTGGTATCAAAGCGTCAACGTCTTGTACCAAAGATGAGGCAGGCAAAACAGGAGGGGAAAAACGCCTGGATTGCGTATGACACCCTTTATGTAGAAGGGAAACCAGTGAAAACGGACTAGGAATTACAGGAGCATGGTGTAAGGTTATTAGTGTGGAACTGTAACGGTTTGACTCGAAGTAAGATTTCTGATAGGGAATTTACTGATTTGCTGACATGTAATGACACTGTGGTTTTGTTGGAATCATGGACGGATAAAAACTTTGAAAACTCATTTTGCGATTTTACTTGTTTTAACTTTTATAGAAAACCTCGGCATAAAAATGCTAAGAGAAATATTGGGGGAATAGTTATATTTGTTAGGGACATGCTACTACCAGGAATTAAAGTTATAAAAATCTGGCATGATACTGTGATATGGCTAAAATTAGATAAATATTTTTTCAGCTTAGAGGAGATATTTATTTATGCTGTGTTTACATGTGGACTGATGATTCGCCCGTAGCTTAACTTACAAATGTTGACTTGTTTGATATAATTTTAATGATATTATGATTTATGAAGATCGAGGTTCTGTCTTAATAGCTGGTAATTGGGATGCTCGCGTAGGCAATAGATGTGATTATGTTAAAAATGAATCTTTAATTTCAGATATAATTTATTGTAAATATCGGACCGATATACCTTTTGTCAGGGCCTCACAAGATCCCGTGTGTAATGCACGAGGCACGAAATTATTAGAGTTGTGTAGAGAAACGTCACTACGAATAGGTAACGGTAGACTTGGTGCGGACTCGAACACAGGGTCCTATACATATTTTAATCACAATGCACATACAACAATATATTACCTTTTGTTGGAAGAATCAGATTTTTCATTGATATATGATTTCAACATTGGCAACTTTAAACCGTTTAGTGACCATGCACCGTTATATTTTACATTACAAAGTAATGCGGTAAGAACAGTAAATGACAATGAAAGTTCACAATATAGCTCATACTACAGATGGTCAAACAAGAAAAAAGATGTATTTAGAATTGGGTTTGATGGGTAAATTGCCAGACTTGAATAGGGTCATAAATAATGTGAACGAATGTGACATTAATTCATTAGATAATCTAATAAGTATTTTTTCTAAAGCCTTTTGTAAAGTCGCTGAGCCATTATTCAAGCATAATAAAAAAAATCGATTCATATAACAACATCAGTTGCAATAACAAAGAGTGGTTCGATCGGGAGTGTATCGAAGCTAAATTACATTATAAAGAGGCTTTATCAAATTATAACAATGCAAAGTCGTACGAATTTAAAAAAATTTAAAAAATTTTAAAAATTTAGAATGGAATTGTGTGAAAGAATAAAGGTTTACAAGAAAATTATTCGTAAAAAGAAAATGACTTTTATTCTTAAACAGTCTAAGGAGTTAGAAAATATGAAATCAAGGCACCCTAAAGATTTTTGGGCCTTCCTTAAGAAAAAACAAACTTCAAGTAATAATATATCAAATGATGAATTTAAGGAATATTTTTCATCTCTATTTAATGACGATGTGGAAACATTTAATAATCAAATCGCCCCTGCGATAGTATTTTAAATGAATATATTTTATAGAATCATTTGATATAGTAGGTATCTGTTTAATGCAGGATACTTTCCACGTGAGTGGTCACTGGGTTATATAATTCCTATACACGAGAAAGGAGATAAAAATGACCCCAATAACTATAGGGGAATTACACTATTAAGCTGATTCGGTAAATTATTTACTAGTGTTTTAACAAACCGCATAGAAAAGTGGATTGAAGAAAATAAAATTATTTCAGACGCACATTTCAGTTTTAGAAAAGGATGCAATACTGTAGATGCTATTTTTGTATTGCAAAATCTGATACAACATTTTCTTAGTAACAAGTTGAGATTACCGTGCGCGTTTATAGATTTGAAAAAAGCTTTTGATTCTGTATATAGAAATGCATTGTGGTTTAAGATATTCAACTTGGGGTTAGATGGGAAAATTATCGTGATTTTTAGATCAATGTATAATATTGTTAAATCTTGTATTAAACAGTGTAATTCCTTTTCGGATTTTTTTGATATTACAATTGGTTTAAGACAAGGTCAAAATAACTCTTCAGCTTTTTTTTCTTTGTTTATTCAAGACTTTGGAAATGTATTTGCAGAATGGGGCGGAACCTGGAATTGAAATTTTTGATTTATGCCTCATAATTCTACTTTTTGCAGATGAAATGGTGATTATAGGGAAATCACAGCGGATTTACAACGTAATTTAAATAAACTTCATGAATATTGTGCTTTATGGGGGTTAGAAGTAAACACTCAAAAACAAAAATAGTCGTATTTCGAAAAAGAGGCCCCATCAGACCTGAAGAGAGATGCTTTTATATCGATGAAATTTTAGAAATTGTGAACGACTTTAACTATCTGGGTGTTGTTTTTAATTACACAGGATCATTTGTATTAAATAATCATTATATGATAGTAAAGCTTCAAAGGCGATGTATGTTCTTCTCAAACATATCAAAAACTTAGAAGTAATGCCTAAAACTTCATTATAATTATTTGACTCATTTGTTGGTTCAATTTTGAATTATGCATGTCCAGTTTGGGGATTTTCAAAATCTAATGAGATTGAAAGATTACACATGAAGTTTTGTAAAAGTATACTTGGGGTGAGTCAAAACGCTTGTAATGCAGCTGTGTATGGTGAGTTGGGTAGATACCCACTTTATGTTAACAGATATGTTCAAATCATAAAATATTGGTTTAAATTGATACACACGGATGATATTTTACTAAAAACATTATATTATAACAGTCTTTATAACATCAATAGAAGAGACAGTTGGCCCCAGAAAGTTAAAGGTCTTTTAGATGAATATGGATTTTCAGAAGTATGGATATATCCTGAAAGTGTACATGTACCTACCTTTGTAAAAGTATTTAAACAACGTGTATTTGACGTTTTTCAACAACAGTGGTTTGCTGATATTAATAACAATAGGATACTTTGTTATTTTTATAGTCACCTAAAGTGTACATTTAATCCTGAGGAATATTTGTCAATAATTGTATCTAAGCGTTTACGCGAAGAACTAACTTAATTACGCATTTCTTCGAATTTGTTAAGAATCAATTCAAAAAGATTCAGAGAAAAGATACCGAGAGATCAAAGATATTGCCAGTTTTGTTTGCAGGAAACTCAGATTGACATAGAAGATGAATTCCACTTTGTAATTAAGTGTAAACGTTTTTAGACTTACGTAAGAAGTATATAAATAAATATTATTACAATAATACAAACATAATTAAACTTTTTCAACTCTTAAATACAAATAACAAACTTACTCTGTTAAATCTATGTAAATATCTCAAAGTATCTCACGAAAGAAGAGATAATATTCTAAGAAATATTGAAATGCCTGTATCTCAGAATGATTAAGTTTATATACAATTTCCACACTTACTTTACGTGAAATCGTGTAGTATTTTCATCTTTATTTACTTATTGATTAGCATACTATCCATTCTCTGTGATAAACTGATATGTATCACTGACTGTTAACATATTTTAGATGACACATATATGATACTTTTTTAATATAATATATAGAGAATGGACAGTATGCTAATACAAATAAATTGGACAGCATATCGGCTTAGAGGTCTTCTATCTACTTCCTAAAGGATGTTTTCTTAAGTCACGTGGTTATGACGTCATAAAAAAAAGACAAAAAGCATCTTTTTGAAAAATTTCTTTCGCTCTGGTTTCATGACATTCGACTCAATCTTTTTGAAAATTATATTGCAGCGATTAAAAAGTTTAAATTTATAAATTCATTTATTTTTAATTTTCAACGACGTCAAATGGGGTCAGATTTGACGCCAGCTTCAAAAGTTTGTTAGCGCTCTAGAGCCTTCAATTCTGGTCCGATTATCTTGATATTTTACAGAAGATGTATTTTAGGATGTAGATGTGCACCTTGGCATTCAAATTTCCAAATTCGAAAATATAAAGATTTCATGGCAAAACCGAGATTCGAACTTAGGTCCTAAAATTACATTTCAATGTTACGAGGCCACCTAATGGGTTAGAAGCATGAAAATTGGATCGGCTAGGGCTTCTTCTATTCCTAAAGGATTTTTCTTAAGTCACGTGGTTATGACGTCATAAAAAAGACAAAAGCATCTTTTTGAAAAAATTTCTTTCGCTCTGGTATCATGACATTTGACTCAATCTTTTTGAAAATTATATTGCAGCGATTAAAAAGTTTAAATTTATAAATTCATTTATTTTTAATTTTCAACGACGTCAAATGAGGTCAGATTTGACGCCAGCTTCAAAAGTTTGTTTGCGCTCTAGAGCCTCAATTCTGGTCCGATTATCTTGATATTTTCACAGATGTATTTTAGGATGTAGATGTGCACCTTGGCATTCGAATTTCTAAATTCGAAAAGATTTCATGGCGATACCGAGTTTCGAACTTTGGTGAAAAAATTACATTTTAATGTTACAAAGCCCCCTGATGCGTTAGAAGCATAAAAATAGGACAGCAGATCGGCATGGAGGTTTAAATTCTATTTCTAATGACTTTCTCTTAAGTCACGTGGTTATGACGTCATTAAAAAGACAAAATTAGCATTTTTTTAACATTTCTCTCGCTCTGGTATCATGAATTTTGAGTCAATCTTAATTGAATCTTCAGAATTGATAGAGTTAAAATTGAAGTGATGCATACTGCAAGAAATATTTGTTTTGTCACGTGGTTATGACGTTATGCATACTAAGCAAAATTGTTGAAAAAATCATATAAAAGCGCCAATTAGACCAATGAACTTAAACTTTTCAAAAATGTCGAAACTTAGTACGTTCATAAGGTCTTGAAAATTTCAAGTAATTACGTCATCAAACATGCAATATTTATGTTTGATGGAATGCCTGCTTGGAAATGTGGAAACAAACCTGTTCATATTCTCGGAGATATGTTTTTCTTGATTAATATATCGTTTTTTGAACATGTCCTTTCAAAAAAGATATTTTTCTTTAGTCACGTGATTTTTACGTCGTTAAAATATAAAAATCATTCATTTCAATTTGTATTCGCGCTCCAGCGTCATGAGTGTTGATGCCAATCTTAAGCATACCTTAAGGAATTTACGGGTGTGTCACTTGCTTATGACAACATTGATTTGTAAGTAAGTTATATTGCCGTACCTTTAAATGCGCAAAAAGTCCAGAAAATTTCAAGTGATTACGTCATCATACATGACATATTTCATGATTTTTCGTATAAGGGCCAATTCATTGAAAGCGGTTCATTGGGTTGGTTGAGCAAGATCCGATTGTTCTTTTGCAGGAAAGAGTGCCCGTGTTGAAAAGTAAATTGTGATACATGTACATTTTTGAGTAAATGAGTCGCATTTCAGATGAATTAGTATGATTATACTAGAGCCAGTAAACCTATACGGATAACTTATTGCATTTGCCATCACGGCTTACCGCAAACACAAAGAAAATGACAAATACATGTATATCTACCTATCGATTTTTTAAGTTTTCTAAAGGTTTAACGGTTTCTTTTTCTATAGATAGTAAACGGTTGCGTAATCAAATAAGGTCCATATTTATATATACAAAGCAAATGAATTGTTAAAAGTTTCAAGACGTGTATAACGTTAATTACATAGAAATTATTTTCATGATTTTGCCTACAACTCTCTCTTTGTTTCCATTTATTTTTGAAAATGTAAAACTTAATCAATTTAAAGGCTGAAAGTCATGGATTTCACAGTGTTTTTTTTTTTCTTTTTTACAATTTCAATTATATGGAACAAATTGCAATGAATATTTGTTAAGTCATATGCTTACGAAAAAATGGTTATTAAATAAAGAATAAAAAAAATGAAAAATTCGATTGAATAAGAAAAATATTCTTGAGGATAGTATTATCTTAAAATTTTCATGTTTTTTTCCCTGCATGATAGTAAACGGTTGCGTAATCAAATAAGGTCCATATTTATGCTTTCTCAATATCTTCTTAAGAAGAAAAATGTGAAAGAAAAATAAGATTTAAAGCTTATTTTTGAACATAATTATATATTTATGATAATGATGATTTACGTACATGTATTAAATTTTACATTATTATGCATCATTATTCCATTTCTTTGTATTAACTTATATAGTCAATACCTATGAAATAAGCAAACGGAAAGCCGCTTCGTTTGTATCTTAAACAAACGACTTCTAGTTTATAATGCATCTATGTCCTTATCTCCATGGTAGTTAACACACCTTGTTATAGTGTTAAATTTCACAGCTTTCCTTATCCAGGTGTACAGAGTTAAGTTTATACACCCTCTTCAGGGTTTAGTTTGTACATCCTGTTATCTAGCTGTACATGGTGGGTTTAGTTTCCCTTGGTGTGTAGTTGTACAGGGTTTAGTTTATACACCCTGTTATCTGTCTGTACAGGGTTTAGTTTATACACCTTGGTGTGTAGTTGTACAGGGTTTAGTTTATACACCCTGTTATCTGATAGTTATTATTATTATATTATGATAGTTTAACATGCCATAAATGAAATGACTGCGTGATTAGTAAAATGTTTTCAGAATAAAGGATTTAATGTTTACGCACATTACACCCCTTAATTCGGTATAATTACCTATGTAATGTTTGGTTATTATTAGATTATGTACTCAATACATAGTTCCAACATCAGTGACTTTCCCTACTCTTGACGGCCATATTTAAGGGTAAATTCAAGGGATTTTTATATGAATGACATGGAAGCTGAATTTTGATTTTCTTAATATTTCGTTATTTCTGCACCAAAAATCAAAATGTAAATACCATAAGAAAGCTTTTAAAATTGATATTTTTAGGATAAAATATTTTAAATATGTATGGATGCAAAAAAAAAAAAAAAAAAAAAGTATGGGTTCATCCTTAAACAAAATAAACAGTGTAACTTTTTTGTTATGAAGTTATTTCAGGTCTATGAATTTATCAGAATATCATTTTCATATCTAAAATGATTAATTAAAGCTGATCAATTTGACTTAAATTTCAGTAACATAGACTGAAAAATAAAAGCACCATAATGATTTAAAAACAGCAAGTATTCTCAACTTTCGGCCTGCATAAACTTATACCTTTAAAGATGGCTGTCAAATAGAGTCTCATCAGTACCTATGACATCAAACGGGAACTATCTATTCCATTATCAGATATGACAAATATTTCACGTTCAATGCAGAGTCGGATCCAGAAGTTCAGGTTAGGGGGGAGGGGGGAGGGGCAATACTAAAAAATGTAGGCAGTGACAATGCAAGTGGCTTGCCGCTTTGCCCGAAGTGTGAGAAGGGTGTAGTTTCGGTTGGATTTGTGTCCAGGGGGAACTCTTCTGCGATTTTTTAAAATTTAAAGCAGATAAATAGTGCTTTCTTGTGAGTTTTTTTAGGGGGGGGGGGGGTATGTGTCTACATTTATACATGGTCCGGGAAATTTAGAAGGGGCGCCGGGTGCGCCCCCTCCCCTTGAATTCGCCAGTGCAATGTAAATGAATATCACTCAGTATTATACAACGGTGTTTATTTCATGTCTTCTCATAGTGTACCTATATAAATTGTAAAAGGTGTAAGGAATCCAAAGAGAGCCATCGTTTGTGAAGAAGTAGCTGTTTCCCGTTAAAATGCACGGCAAACAGTAGCCATGCTTGAATATCTTTCCTGCTTTCTCTTGTGAGCGTGATTCTATAGTGTGGCTTCGAAACGTTCTTAGTGAGATCAGTTAATCGGCGTAAGAAGGAACGGCCAGGGAGCACCACTTGGCAGCAAAAATTTAACTTACCTAAGAGATATAGAAGGTCCCTAAGATCTTTCTAGATTTCGCTGTGCTGGCAAGAAGAGTACGGAGCCGAACCAATTTGTCTTGAGGAAGGCGGGCTTCCGTGAGGATTGGATCGAGCTCCAGACTCATGAATTTAATGACCGTTGTTGCGTTTTCAGTCTTTTCTGCTTTGATAGGAGCCCAACGTGAGAGCAAAATGTTAGAAAAGTTAGTAGATCCGACTGGCATGTAGGCGACTGTGGGGGACCCAGAATGAGAAAATCGTCAAGGATGTGTACCATATGTTTGATCTTAAAGACACGTTGAGACATGGTGAAGGGCGGAACTGAAACGTTCGAAAATAGCACAAGAAGACGAAGCTCCCATCGGAAGACAAGTGTCAAAATAATATGCGTCAAAAAATTTAAAGCCTAGTAGGTAATGGTCATCCGGAAAATAGGGATAAGACGGAATGCAGAATCAATATCTATCTTGCTAAACAACGTACCCTGGCCAAGTTTGAGAAGTATTAATACTGCGTCGTCAAAAGTGCAGTAGGTGACAGTGGACAAATCCGGGTCTAAGAAATCATTGATTGAATTGCCTGCCGGAAAACTAAGGTTGTGGATGAGTCTGAATTGACCAGGGACCTTTTGGGGTATTAAACCTATAGGACTGATACGCAGATTGGAAAAAGGGGGGTCGGCAAATGGCCTGCGAATGCGACCTGCATCGAGTTCAGTTTGAAGTTTGTTGAGGACCAAATCAGGATTATCAAAACAAGAATTAGAAGCCGAAGTAGCCGAACAAAGGCCGTGGTAACCGAGTTTAAAACCATGTGAAACCATGTGAAAAACCCTGTAGTAAGTAATCAGCAAAAGGATAGGACTGAAAGAAACGCGACAGGGTGTGTACCTTAATCGGAGTCACTACATGTTGTTTACTTGCTGGGTTTGGAAGAGGGCTTATTAGCAAGGGCTCTTTCTGCTTGTTCCATACTAGTGAACTGGCAGTTGTAGGCTGGATATGAGGCTCTACAGTAACCACAGATGTGTGGGTGAGTGCACTCGGTGGTGTGAAATTTGGATCATTTATTGAAATTCCAACAGGTTTTTTCGTGGAAGCGATTGTATCGGGATTTGTAGAAGGCACGATGTGTTAAATGTTGGGAACGAAAGGGCTGGTTTTGGGGGTGCTGAAATGAAGTGCAAGCCATTAGCCAAAACTCTGTATGAAGGCGGTCCCAAGGGAACAGGCAGGATTCACCCAGAATACGGAAATTTGTGTCATAGTATGTAAAGGCAAGACCGGGTCGGCGAACTGCAATGTCTCGGACAATTTCCGCATACTTCATGAGTTGTGCCGCTTCCAAAGGATAGCGGGTGGTATAAACCGCAGTCAAACGGATGAAAGCGGAGGTCCAGGTGTCTTTGTTTGTAATTTTTCTTGTGCTGGTGGACGCTTGTAACGAAATGTTTGAATTTTGGTCCATTTGGAGGGTATACTGAGGTGTGGAAGAAGAGGATACAGTAGATGGCAACAAAAAGGCGAGATCAATGAATATGTTCCTCCATATATCATTTTGTATAGATTTCTTTACTTGAATTAGAATGGGGGTGCTGATTGGCTCCGCAAATTGAATGCCATTACCTGGCAGTAAGTTAGCTGTATGATTCGTAATGGCATGCTGAAAATCTGGTTTTGAAATGTCGTCTTCTGATGTATCAGATTCCTCCATTGGAAGCTGTAGCAGCTGCGGCGGGAGAGGGCCCATTGGAGGTTGCTGTAAACCGGGCGGTGGTGTGGTGGAAAGGGTTGCGCCTGCCTCTGTTGCTGAGCAGATGTGGATTGATAGCCCGGCGTATGTGAACCTGGAGGCTACTTGGGACAAAAGATCACTAGGCAGTGTAACCGGCATCTGAAGTGTGGGAGGTCTCGTGTCCACCTGACCGTGATAACTTTGGGTGGTAGGTACTGGACTTGCCGGTTGGATGTGGAGAGCACTAGTGACTTGGTGTGCAGGAGCCTGCGCCAACTCAGGATAGAGTGGCAAAATGGGGTTTTGATGATTAGTTCCTGACATTCCACTGCTGTGCGTCAGCGGGGATGATATTGGAGGATTAGCAGCTGGCTGTGACCCGGGTGCCTGGACCTGATCCGCGCAGCAGGGACAGGAGCTTTTGGAAGCTGTCCTGCGCCATTTGCTTTCGGGCTTTATCTGACATCCAGTAGAAAAACAACATAAGTATAATAGAGAATAGACACAATTATGTCCAACATGTTGTGAACGTGTTGGAAAGTAAATGCTAAATTACAGGCAATCCTGCCGGAAGTAGTCAATCAATGGAACCAGAGGAATTAACCGCCTAACCGAGGTGGTCGCGATAGAAAGGTTAAATATATAACAAAATGTTAATCTGGTATGATTTTAAAGTAAATGTTAAAGGCAGGTAGACCTCATATGGAGATGAAAAATGTTGTCTTCAAAAGGGCCAAAATAACTCTGCTTACTGTTAATATTTCCTGCGGCTGGCTCATTGGCAACCTGTTTTAATATGAACATCAAAAGGAGAAATAATAATAACTAGATTCCGTTTGCACTGCAAACGATAGGACTTTCTGCAACCCGTTAAAATTTTATCAAACTGAAAATCATTTATAGAGAATACGGAGAAGACATTAGGAAATGAGAGTGTATCCTATACTTTCTGTGAAACTTTTAGGAAAATCCATTCATTTATAATGCCTGCTGAGCGCATACAAACTTTTGACCTGACGTCTATTCTGACGTCATATGAATATGAATATCACTGCATTTAAAAATTCAGCATCTATTTTGTATGGCAAATATTTCATCATATAAAATTTTCATCATTCTCGACCACTGGGATCACATCGAATTTATTGCACGAGAAATGAAAACATATAAGAACATCATGACGTTAAATGACGTCGTGCCTGTGAAATTCTAAAGAAAACCTTTGAAATTACAATATTTGCAATTTTCAGCTTTCTATCTCATCTAGGGGCTCATCTGAAATATTTTAATTAATTTTGTGGTCATATTTTCGAAACTTGGTTTCACCAAAGAACCTCGGTCTTTTCAATATTTCATAAGGAAAGTAAGGATGCACAACTTAAGCGTAACTTACACCCTCTGAGAAAATTACAAGAAAATCCATTCACCAATAAATGCTGCAGAGCGCGTGCAACGTTTTACCTGACGTCATATCTGGCGTCATATGACTTCATATGAATTTGAAAATCATTGCATTCGAAAAGACATGGTCTGAAATATTTGCCATGCAATTTTCATTATTCAGGGCCATTGGCAATTACATTTTCCGAAAATGTCTAAATGAAATCAAAGTGAAAATAATTTTCCAAAAATGCTTTAACTTACAGTGTAGCAATATCACGCGACCGTGGCGTCACTAAAGGCATCAAATCCAAGACAAAACTGTTATTATTTGGCTCCGCCTGAACATAGAAAATTACCCGTAAGAATTTCGTTTCTTTTGGAATTCAATGGGACAATTGTCAGCCTAAGGAAAAAGAAAACTTTTCCACGGAATATTGGATTTCCATCTGCAGATGAGCCGGTTTTTTTTTCAAAACTACGTGAAGTTATAGAAAATGAAGTGATTTTATATGTATCTGAACTAAAATTTGACGTCAAGGGTTCTAATCTTGGATTAGCCATAAAACCTCTGCCTTTTTTGAATTTGGAAAACGGACACCATAGGCACAACTAGAGCGTAACATACACATTCTGTGAAATAATGATGAATATTGGTCCAGAAATAATGGCCGGAGACCGCGTACAGGTTTTGTAGACAACGTCTAGTTTGACGTCATAGGCATAAGAAAATCAATGAAATGAAATATTCAGTATCTTAATTATAGGCCTTTAATTTTTCAGAAAACTGGGACCTTAGCAACATACAGAAATTAACGCGTAGATATAAGAAATTCCTTTTTTATCGTATGACGTCATCTGACGTTAACTGACGTTCGTCCTCACAGAATAAAAAAAGTCTTAGAGACTAATATTCAGTCCAAATATCAGCTTTCTAACTCATCTGGAAGCTATACGTATTTGAAATTTTGACGTCAATGGTTCGAATCTTGGATTCGCATTAGAACCATTACCTTTTTGAATTTTGAAAACTGGACACCGGGATACACAACTTGAGCGTTGCATATACATTCTATGAACATTTGATGAAAATCGGTCCAAAAATAAAGGCTGTAGATCGCGTAAAACCTTTTTGTCCTGACCTCAAATCTGACGTTACATGACGTCACATGAATATGAAATACATTGTATTCAAAAGCTCATGGTTTAATGTATAAGCATTAAGTTTCCATGGTCATGGAACTTTAAAACATATTTAAATTAACGCATAAATATCAGATATTCTTTTTTACTTTATGATGTCATATGACGTCAAATGACGATCATCTTCACAGAATATAAAACACACTTAGAGATTTATAAACTTTTTAGTTATCAGCTTTCTAACTCATCTGGAAGCGATTTTATACGTATTTGAAATTTGACGTCAATGGTTCGAATCTTGGATTCGCTATAAAACCTTTGCCTTTTCCAATTTGGAAAAACAGACACCGGTATGCGTAACATACATATTCTGTGAAATTTTGATGAAAATCGGTCCAAAATAACGGCTGTAGACCGCGTACAAACATTTTTAGATGACATCAAGTTTGACGTCATATGACGTCATAGGCAAATGAAAATCATTGACATGCAAAATGTTCAATGTAAAGCATACGCTTTTAAATTTTCAAGGTACTCGGACGCTTACAACATAATGAAGTTAACACGTAGAAATTACTTTTCTAATGACGTCATATAATGTAAAATAACGTTCGTCTTCACAAAATGTAAAGCACTCTTAGAGACTTATATTCTTCAAAACAATCTGCTCCCTAACTCATCTAGAAGCGATTTTATAGGCATTTGAAATTTTACGGCAATGGTTCGAATCTTTGATTCGCCATAAAACCTTTGCCTTTTCGAATTTGGAAAAACGGTCACCGGGATGCACAACTAGAACGTAACGTACACATTCTGTGAAATTTTGATGAAAATCGGTCCAGAAATAATGCCTGTAGGCTGCGTACAAACTTTTGTAGACAGCGTAAAGTGTGACGTGATCAATCAAATTGAAAATTATTTATACGGAATACGCACAAAATATTAGGTATCTAGAGTGTAACCTATACATTCTTGGACATTTTAGAAAGATTCATCAATTTATTATGTCTGCAGAGCGCTAAAAAACTTTTTAATCTGACGTCATATGAATATGAATATCTTTGCATATGAAAATCCAGCATATTCAATATATGCCATAAAAATTTTGTAATTCTGGACCATTGGGATTAATTTATTGCACGAGTAATAAAAATATATAATAACCCCATGACGTCCAGCCTATGAAAATCTAAAGAAAACCTTTAGAGTTACAATATGTGTAAATTTTAGCCTTTTCTCACATATGGAGTCTCTGAAATACTTAACTTAATTTCGAGGTCATATTTTTGAAATTTGGTTTCAACACAGAACCTCGGTCTTTTCAATATTTTGAAAACTCAAGTAAGGATGAACAACAAAAGCCTAATTTATACCTTCTGTGAAATTTACTAGAAAATCCATTCAAAAATAAATTCTGCAGAGTGCGTACAAACGTTTTAACTGACGTCAAATCTAGCGTCTTATGACGTGCTATGAATTTAAAAATCATTGCATTCGAAAAGACATGGGTGGTGCTCGATTTTTACTTCCAAACACTCAGAACACTCGGAACATTTATCAAGTAAATCGGAACACATGTTCGGAGTATCTTCTGTCTGCGCCGGTTTCGCAGGTGGTGCGTTTAGAACAGCAAGATGGCGGTAAACAATATGGAGCGGTAAGACAAAGTCTGTCAATTTATATTGTAGCAATACAAAGGTAGACTGTCATAAAACAAGTGAAACTTGTGACAAACTAACTTAATAAAATATCTAATGATCGTCGTTAGAAATCGAAAATATACAGTACAAGTCAAGAAATCAAAATTTGAGTGCCCTACCATTTTAAAGCACGTATTTTCGTGCTGGGATCACCCTTTACCACCCCCTAATATGTATATACACATGTAGTTACGGAAAATAATTCTATGGATAGTGTGTGTTTACTAAAAGTGCATCACCCATGTCATTTTTTTTTCTGGAAAAGGTCATGCTTGAAATCTTTAACAAAAATGTGGCATACTGGTGGTTTATTATTATTTTAATGATTAATTTTGTTCTTATTTGATTGTTTTAGCTCGATGCAAGACCGAAAAGTTCACATAACCATAGATGGAACCAAGTATGAATTTTCTATCCCTCCACAGGATCAGATGTATGAAGAAATTAGATCAGCAGGTATGTTTAAACAATTTTGGATTAAAATTGGTGCATGTATTTTTTTAGAAAAGTTGCTGCTTTAATCAAAAGAACACTTATTTTTAATTTGGGTGTCCTGAAAATGATCATTGAACTGTACTTGTTCAGAAAATATGATAAAATTGAGTATTTTTAAAAAAATACCAGCTGCCTATTTGTTAATGAATATGACAGTTAATGAATTATTTCTTCAAAAATGAAGGGCAACAGACAGGATTCTGGTTGTATCAGGGTCGGTTTTGCAAGGTTTGACTGTATCATGTAAATATATATTTATTTTTTTCAAACAGATCCAGCAGTAAGGAGGCAATCGTATGAAAAGCTAGTAAGGTTTGCCAAGGCCGAGTATCAGTCAGAGGAAGGTGAGTTCTTCAATTTATTTTAAGTTATAAATAAGTATAAGTAGTGTACAGATGAGAAAAACTGCAAGTAACATTTTATTTAAATTTAAGTTTTATACATGTATTTAACACTATTTAAAAATATTGATTTGAGTCTTAGAAGCAAATTATAAAATGTGTGGTAAGTGTTAGAGAAACCATCCACAACACAGGAGAGAAATTTCCCATTTTTGAAAAGCTCTAAAATACCCTAAACGAAGAATAAAATGAATTCAAGAATGAATATATAACAACCATTCAATGTACTCAAGACATACAAATAACAAAGATATTTTTGCAAAATAAATATTTTGATAATAATGGTAATTACATTACAGATATATTTACATGTATTGTTTTTTTTTTCTTTTCCTTATTTTTTATTTAAATTGTTTTCAAATCTAAATTGTAGAAAGAAATAACAGAAGGACTCAAACTTATTGTGAGAACTGCAGCACTTGGTATGATGGGCAGCATAGCTGCACTTTGCCAGATGAAGGTAAATCTGCATACCTATATTCAAAAATGGCCTAAAAACAAATGATTTTTTTATATATCATTCAGTAATGTTTAATATAAATTAAGACCTTTTTTATTGGCAAGTTTTGTGTTTTACAGTTCATTGCTGTTTAGTAAAAGAAATGTTTGACCATTTTTTTAGACCTTTAGATGTTTATCAGTGTACAGTGTTTTTAATTTTTATTTATTTTGATGTAGTGCATTTCTCTATCATGTCCAGATATTTAGATGTTGGCCTCAATACATTTATGAAAAAAAGATCACTTTTAAAAAAATCTATATATTTTATGGTTATTGATGGTTTCATGTTCAAAAAGTGTTGAAAATTATCCATATTTACTTTATATTTAATACTCTGTTTACAAATACTTTTCATTATTTATTTGTAGATTCTTTGAACAACAATGAACCAGGTAATTTGTCTGATAATGTGCCAGTCAGCTTTAGTAAAAATGCCACTCAACTATTAATACATGAATATGAGAAAAACAAAGACAAGGTTGAGAAGGGATTTTAAAAAGAAAACCTTATGGGAGTTGATTTCAAAAGAGTTAAACAAAAAAGGGTATAAATTTACTCCAGAGCAGGTGAACAGTAGATGGAAGACAATGGTGAGAGCGTATAAAAATATTAAAGACAACAATAAGAAGAGTGGGAGCTCCAGAAAAGATTATGAGTTTGAAAAGGAACTAGACCGATTGTTTGGTAATGGTCCTATAATACAACCTAAGAAGCTGCTCAGTAGTGAAGACCAACGTAAACGTAAACTGCCTACTATAGATGCGGAAGAAGAAAATGAGCAGAATGTAGAAACAATTGATAATGATCAAGGAGATGAGGATTACAGACAAGCTGTATGTAGCAAACAAGATGAAAAAGCAAAACAAAGTGATGCAGCTAATGCAGCAAAAAAAGCACGTAACAGTGGCAATAACATGACACATATTATTTCTGAGTATATTGATTATCAGAAGGAACAAAAAATTGCTGCTGTAGAAAGACAGAAGGAAATGCACAAAGAAAAAATGGAGAAACTTGGTAGTCTAATAGACGTGATGCAGGCATTAGTTAAAAAAAATGTTAGTGTAAAAATTGAAATGTTTTACAAAAAAATTTCTCTGTCCCATTTTTAGCTGTGTCACCAAAGGCGAAAGCAGGTCTAGGGTCAATCTCTCTGTCTGTCTGTCCGTTGGTTGCGTTATGGGGTGCATATCTTGTGTAATCTCAAAAACCATACACTAGATCTTTTCACATTGATAACAGATATATTGATGATGTGCACCTCCCTTTTAGGATAATTTTATAATTTTGTTTATAATTTCAGGGGCCCAAAAAATGTCCTTTTTTGTCTTTTCACACAATAACTGTTGACCAATTGCTAAAGTAACAAAATTGATTTGGAGTAAAGTTTGAGGTTTCCCTTTTTTATTAGAAATGAGCGGCTTAAAAGGGACAAAAATGCAACTTTTTTATGTATCATTCAGAAAACAACTTTGGAGATATTCAGAAAACAACTTTGGAGACATTATTGTATTGATGATTGAATATTTCTCTTCTGCCCAAAACTTACTGTTCCAAGACACCAATGTACCACATTGCAATATGATAAAATATAGACATGTAAAGTCTGTAAAGAGAATGTGAAGTAAAACAAATTAATTGCTATTTTCATTTTTCATGCCCACAGTTAATATATATACTGAAGGCTTGTCTTGTAACTTAGGTTGTTAATTAGATCAAACATATTTTAGCATGTTCAGAATCACACATTTAAAAAATTGTCATTTTATGGAAGTAATACTTTTTACGGAAATACACTATAATCTGATATTTTTCCTTTTACCATCTCTTATTTTCAGAATGCAAGATCTGCATGGATAACAGTGCCAACTCAGTTATAATACCCTGTGGTCATATTACGTCCTGCTATGAATGCAGTATCCAGTTGGACACTTGTCCTATCTGTAGGTCGCGAATTAACAGTGTTCATCGATATTATATCGCTTAAATATATTGTGGACTGCAGAATTTTTTTAAATGTTTGATTTTTTTGTATTTTTGTTTTCAATGCAAGGTGCAATATTTGTTGTTGTTTTTTTTTTATTTTAGTTCACCTGTAGGTGCAAGATTTTATTTTTGAATATTTTTGTTTTCAATGCAAGGTGCAATAGTTGTTTTTGTATTTTAGTTCACCTGTAGGTTCAATAATTGTTTTAAGCTTACCTGTAAGCTTCTGCCATCACTCAGCATTCTTCATCTGTCCGTCCAACTTTTCAAAAATGTGCTTGGTCAAATGCAACTAAACATTGTAGCTTGTTTTTCCCTGACAGGAGTTATTGTCCTTTAAACCTCAGAAATTGCAGTTTTTAGCTCACCTGAGCACAACGTGCTCAAGGTGAGCTTTTCTGATCGCCTTTTGTCCGGCATAAATGTTTATCTGATGGCCCTGATTGGGCTCTACAAAAGTCTACTTTTAGTCGAGATTGTCGGACGACCCCTTGTTGGAGTTATTGCCGTTAATAGGTCAGAATTGCACCTTTTTAAAACAATTACAGATATAGAAAAACTTTGCTTTTATAAATTTTCAGCTTAACAAGTTCTTTTAAAGTTGTTTATGTCTATGTTGTCAGACGACTGTAGAAGTTACGTCCCATTAAGGATCAAAAGATAATTTTTAAATGTTTTGCTTTATATATTGAAAACCATGCTGATAGAGTGATAATGGTCCTTTTGTTATGTGTATTGTTGGAATCAAGTACTAAGTAATAACAAAACATTTTGCTAAAGGTGTTATAAGAATAATATTTAATCTTCAGTTAATTCTTTTGTGTATTTGCCAACATTTTTATCAAAATAAGATCATTTTGGCCTATATTTATCCCATAGATGGCAGGTTAGCCATTCAGGCTCCTGGGAGACTTTCATTATTTATATAAATGTTTTCCTTTATATGGCATGGTAATGTAATATTGCCAGTTTTTTTATTGTTATTGAATAAAATTTTCATTGATTGTTTTTTTTTTTGTAATTTCTTTTGCGATTTTGTCCCAAGAAGTACACCATATATGTTTTTGTGCATGTTACCAGGATTTTTATCTGCAAATTTTTAGTTATAGCCCATTGAACTTTGAAATTTCTTGTACTTTTAAATAAAAGTTTGTTTGCGGAACGTCTCTAAATATGTTAGAAGGATTCTTTCTTATTGGATAGATATTTTCTTATAACATGAAGATTTGCATATTCTATCACAATTTTGATTTGTCTAAGATTGTAGGAAGGGACTTCGGCTGTCTCTCTACTTGGTGTAAAACTAAGTCAAAAGACAGATAATAAGAAAAGAATCATATATTTAAATAGATTAAGACACAAATACAGAGGCAAAGAAGCCCCAATGGGGCATTCAAGTGTCATAAGTCCGAAAAGGCAAATACTTAATAAGTCAACATAAATGAAAATAAGACAAAAGAAAAAATCAACACACAAATGAAAAGCAATCAACAGTGTGTACTGAGAGTGAACTCAACCGCTCCGGTAGAGTAAGCAGTTCCTGCCTGTTGCAACACCCCTGTCGCACTACCCATTATCTATTCAATTGTCAAAAGATTTAGAAAATTACAATAAACAAGACTATGCCAAATATCAAATCATCCCAAAGTAAAGTTTCTTGGAAACGTAGAAAGTTTGTAAGCAATATTGTATATAGTGTTACCAACATTTCAAACATCAAACCAGTTGATTTGGCCCCCACCATGACTGTCATGGTGCCATGAAAAATTAAGGAAGACATTGAAGCATGAAAATGAGGGGTCACTTATAGCATTAATAATGGTTAAGAATGGTAAAATGGATCTCCAATCTTTTTATCAACTAAAATGGAAGCCTGTAATACTTTTTACAATAATCATTTTATAATTAATAAAAATGTGCACTGAAAAGCGATCCTTGCTATATCTTGCCTTTTGTCATTTTTTCTCAAATACATTTTTGTACATAGTAACTAGAGGAAAAAGTAACCAATTAATTTCTTAATACATGTATATATTATGTAACATTTAAGTCTAATTACAATAAGACCCTAGCTATATTGTTTCTTTTCAGTGCACCTTCTGCCTCATGTTCCTGGATAATATTTGGTGCAAATTGATGAAAATGTCCTTCGTCTTCGTTTCTAATATAGTCCTCAATTTCATCATTGTTTGCTAAGCAAATGTTGTGTAAAACGCAGCATGCCATTATTACTTCAACTGCCGTTTCAACATTTTTGGTGTCTAGGTATTGCAGGCGGCGGAAACGACCTTTTAAAAGTCCAAATGACCTCTCAACAACTACCCTGTTTGAGGAATGATAAAGATTAAAACATTTTCTTGTTCATTTAAATGACCATTATCTCGATACGGTGTTAAAAGCCATCTTCGCAAAGGGTAGGCAGCATCTGCAATTACATGATATCTCATGTGACACATGTTAAGGCCATTTTCCCATAAATCTGACTGCTTCAGTACCCGTGCATCATGTAGACTACCAGGATGTCCAGTGACTACATGTGTAAATGTCATGTCTGATTAACAAACTGCTTGCAACTGAATAGAGTGAAATCCCTTGCGATTCACGTATGATTGAGGGTGATCTTTAGGTGCCTTAATTCTTATATGTGATCCATCCAAGGCTCCTATTATCTCCGGGGAAACCATTTCTCTGTTCAAATTTAGTCGCTTCATCTTGACATTTCTGAACATTACCTGGCCAGGTTATAAGTTTTGGAAGTAGAGTCTCATTAATAACGGAAATAATTCTATTTCTGCTTTCAATTACTATAGATTCAGAAATTCCAAATCTGTCGGCAATTTTGTTTATTGTATCTAGGCTGCCAACATACCACAATGTCAAAAGCAACTGTTTTTCTATAGATAACGGCTCTTTACCCCTGCCATGAGTTTGAAGCGCTGGACAATCACTCAAGTAGGCACTGATTGTATGGAATGTATTTCTTGACATTCTGAACATTCTTCTGGATGATGTGTCATCATACAATGGAACCACCATCTCCACATAATTAGAAATTTTAGCTCTGCTCCTTGGCTTTCTACAAAATAAGAAAACAAACACTTAACACTTGATTAGTATAAAGGCTTTCAATATTAAAGGTGTGTGTGTGTGTGTGGAGGGGGGTCATGTTTTTTTTATCAAACACGATAACTATACATATAATTATACATGTAAGTTATGATAGTCATTCCCATATTGGTCGTGGTTCATGTATAAAAATGTACATGTAGCTCGAGACTACAATATCAACTCGAAGGCGAAGGGCTTTATAATATTATATGGATAGGGGCTAATACCAGGGACAATTATGCGATAGTGAACATATCTATTCACAACCATGGAGTTTATACTATATGATTTGAGATTTACAGGACCGAATCCATGATTTTATAATTTTTGTCTAGATTGTGTTACACATATATTTATGAAATCAATACAATATATCTACAAATTTTATCGATAGTTTAATGTGGTAAGACATACTTTCCACCAGAAAGAGCTGCTAATATCGGGATGTCATCATCAGACTCCGATTCTGACTCGCTTTCCAGTAACTGAATTGCTGCAGTGACCAAAGCCGCTGTCTTGGCCTCTATATTGAATTTCCCATTTCCTGTTCCGAACCACTCGATTTGGAGTATGCTTAGAGCACTCCGAACACTACACTCTATACGATAATCGAGCACCACCATGGTCTGAGATATATTTGCCATACAATTTTCATTGTTCTGGGCCATTGCCAATTACATTTTCCGAAAATGCTTAACAGTGTAGCAATACCACGTGACCAGGACGTCACTAATGACATTAAAACCAAGACAAAACTGTCAACTATTGTCTACGCTTGAACATAGAAACGTACACGTATGTAGTATAGGTTAGTTTATAGTTGCCTTTAACTACACAATATACCCATTTCAAAACAAAAATAAATCAATAAAAACCTGGTATCATATTAATTAATATAAAATCTTAAGGTTTTTATAACAGGGTTGCTTGCAATGCTGTTCTAAGGAAGCACACATTTTGGATTGGACAACATTTTGGGGCTATATTTAGAAATTTTATATTCATTGATTTCCCTCTTATATACTACACAGAGAAAAAAATCCAAAATTTGTTTTCTTTCTGAAAATTGACAATTTTCGTGTTTATTTTAGACTCAGTACGACTGCGTTTTGGAAGTCAAAATTGAATAAAAATGTGTTGAAAATCGATGCTGGAGATATTGTATTTAATAAACTGTAATAACTGTAACAGATAATACGCAGGAGACAAATTCGCAATTCATGCGGATATATTTCAAACCATGCAGGCTGGCATTTCCAGCAATAGCCAACAATATATACATAAAGAAAATCATGATTACGTCACAAAAATGAAACAGGTCAGTAGTACTGCATCTGACTGGCATGGCAAAGGTTGTAAGTTTGAGTCCCAGCTGTTTTTTTTTTGTTTGTTTTTGTGTGTGTGTTTTTTTTTTTAGCTCACCTGAGCAAAGCTCAGGCTGAGCTATTGTGATCCCGTGAGTGTCCGTCGTGCGGTGTGCGTCGTGCGTCGTCAACAATTTAGTGTTTACACTCTATCACCTTCATTTCTTAAGCAATCATCTTCAAACTTTAAACAATGATTATGACCATAATGTTTCGACTGAGTTCGATTATGGCTGAGATCGGTCAATAAGGACAGGAGTTATGTCCCTTTTAATATAAAAAAAAATGCCAGATTTCACTTTGTTTACACTCTAGCATCTTCATCTTTTGAGCAATCATCTTCAGACTTTATGACAATATTAATGACCATAATTTTTAATTAGGTCAGGAGTTTGCAATAATCTTCAAACTTTATGACAATGTTTATGACCATAATGTCTCGATTGAGTTCGATTAAAGCTGAGATCGGTTGATTTGGTCAGGAGTATTTTAATATCAAAATATGCCAGATTTCACTATGTTTACACTCTAGCATCTTCATTTTTTAGCAATCATCTTCAAACTTTATGACATTGTTTATAAAGATAATGTTATAACTGAGTTCAATTGTGGCCGAGATGGGCCAATTAGGTCAGGGTTATGCCCCTTTTAACATAAAAAATGCAAGTTTCCTTTTTAATCTTTTTTTTTAACGATCATTTTTAAACTTTAAGACAATGTTTATGCCATAATCTTGCAATCGGGTTCAATTATAACTGATATTGGCTTGTTAATTTAGGAGTTTAGCCCCTTTCACTATAAAAAAAGCCAGATTTCACTTTGTTTGCACTCTAGCATCTTTATTTCTTAAGCAATCATCTTTCTCATGTGAGCGATTAAGGGCCATCTTGGCCCTCTTGTTTTTTGTTGTTGTTGTTTTACACCTAATTGTTTTTTTTTTCTTTTGCAATATGAGACATATATATTTTTGTAATAATGAAAAATCAGTAATTAAAGTACATGAGTGTGTGTGTATATATATATATATAAAACACTAAGTTACATGTAATTCAAAACTCTCAAGAAGGACGCACGATTTAAAAATATGTGCGTCCCGTAGGAAGCATGCAAATTTGATACATTGAAACTCGAAATATCATGGTTAATGATTTGTCTGCACTGTTCAATCAGTTCAACTTCATAATAGTTTATAGTCCAGGGTTTTTCCCCTGCGCGTGCGACTAGCCTGCCGATGTGCGACCTGTTTTGTATGTCTTTAGCCTGTTTGCTATCTCCATATGATAAATTCTAATAAACAATATAAATGGAGAGACTATAATAAAAAAATCTTGACTCAACTGGAAACTCGTACATATGATTAAATCAGTTCCAAACGAATCATGAAAATTTGAATAAAATCATAAAGCAAAACTTGGTTGATCAATTTAAACAGACCTGGTTCACCGATTTAGCTCAATCTCCAAAAGGTATGATGGTCTAACAAGTTTTCGGGGTACTAACGCGATCGATCTATATTTGCATATCAAATATCATTAAAATTTTCATTTAATTAGAATAAAGGGGTGCAATAATAAATTTTGTCACTCTCTGTACGCATTTGCGATCTTAAATTCATCTCGATCAAAACAGAGTAGCGTTCATTCCAATGTAGGTCAACGGTGATGACATAAAAAGTTACTAACAAGTTTTCGGGGTATTTTCAAATTAAGCTCAACATACTCTGTTAGTTAAATATGCATCAAAATTCCACTTCAGGGAATTAATGCTGTTATGATTTGATATTTATAGAGCTTTTATTTCATCTGAGATGCTTATCTGATTATTTTTTTTCTGATTGGCATCCACGGTCGGAAAAAAGTTGCAACTTTATCCGGGAAAACTGCTGACCTTACACCCACCCTGTTCGACGATCATTTGTTTTTTTCATTTTAAACTTAATTACAGTTACCATTGATGACACATATGGATAATTGAAACGTTTTTACACATATTCATCACAAAACATACACTTTACACACCTTAAAAAGCTTCTCGCACAATCTTTTTCCAACCCCTTAAAATTCATAACAAATATCCACCTTTTTTTTATTCAAATTAAGCCATCATGTGACTTATTATCCGGGTAATTGATAACATTTAGTTTGCTGTCTGCGCAAAATACTAAACCTGTAAGTTGTATTAACTTAAATAAAAAATATAAATGGATTTTTGTTTGAAAATATGTAAATTTAAATACGAGTTCAAGATTTTAATGAAATGGACGTACATCTTAAACATTGTATAAAATTACACAAGAAGTCAGATGATGTCTTAATTTGAATATTAGAGCATGACTGACATTTGTTTTGATCATATGGGACAGCGAAAACAACTCGTCATATCACGTTCTCACGCGCAAAATATGTAAAAGTAAAATACCCCGAAAACTTGTTATACCCCGAAAACTGGTAGTCAACCATATAATGTATATAACACCTTTAAAAATGCACTTGAAATTGAAAAATGCCTTAAACTTTTTTCTCCAACACAGCGTATATCTTTTTGCAAATTCAGAACAGGTAACCATAAATTTCCAATTGAAACTGGTCGCTGGTCTAGACAATACATTCCTCACGAACAACGTAAATTTAAATTATGTCCTTTAAATGATCTTGCCGATGAATTCCACTATTTACTTGTTTGCTCTTATTTCAGTCTCAAACGATAACAATTAATCCATCGAAAATACTATGACAGACCAAATGTGTTAAAATTCGAAACCTTTCTCTCATCTACACATGTAATCACTCTGAAAAAGGTCTCTTCTTTTGTTAAATTCCTAATGAATCATTTCAGGGATGAATAGTTAATTTTCTTATTAATTATTTCATATGAACAATAGTCACCCTTCATTAAATAACGTTATTATAACTCAACACTGTAAACGACTTATCTGTTACTCCACTCCACAGCAGGTCATTCACACTTGTCACGTGGAACTAAGTCCGTTTACCCGAACCAAGAACATAGCAGGAAAAATTTAAACGCTGCGGAATTTTACGTTTATAAATATCATCTTAAGTCGATGTGTAAGAGAGTGGTTCGTGACTACCGCGGTCGCTTCGAAAAAAAGAAACTACAGTCAAACCTGCACTAACGGTCACCTGTATATAACGTGATCCTGCTCATAATGGTCAGTCTGGGGTTCTCCCGAAGGAATTCACTATAAATTGACCCTGTATACAACATGACCCTGTCTAACGCAACTAACGGTCACATAAATCTAGTCCCAAGGCCATCGTATAACGGTCAGCCGGCATTTTCTTGGATTTCTACGACGTGTATATCTTACGATGATTTGTAATCGTCACGGAGTGTAAATTTAACGACACCTTCTCCTGAATCGTAGCGATGTAAAACAGATTTTTTAATCTGTAATTAGGTGTGAAAACACTTAAGAAATGACAGGTAAAGGATAATCAGTTAAGTTTGATCTCAACTCAACTCAACTCAACTTTATTTAGGCAAATCGGCAATACAATATGCCATTGGCCATATACAAAAATCATAAAGAAAATGCATGCATCAAAACATGGCAATATCACATATCAATAAATAAATTTAGCATAATAAATAATCAAAAAATAATAATACGAGAAGAAACAGAAAATAAGTAAATAAACCGAACTGTTTTGTTCTCTTTCAGTAAAAGCATATTTCAAAAATTTTGCTACTTTAAGCTGGATATTTACAGAATTATTTGACATTAAATATATAAATTTATTTACTGTTGGGAAATTAGAAAATTTCGAGATATATGTATTTCTAATAGCTCTGTATTTCGGACAAATAAACATCATATGATCACTGTTTAGCTTGTTTTGCATGTTTGAATAGAATCAATGCCTTATCGTACACAATAATGACTGTTGTGAGCTTGTAGTCAATCGATATGTTAAAAATGTAAGAGTCTCAGATGATGGCACAGCTTTTTTGACATTCATACAAAAATGGCTACACCAGAAAAGGAAGGCACTAACATTAGAGGAAAGAGTTAAAAGCTTATTCACTGCAAGTTGGCAATGGGCAGTTAAATGATTCAGTCAACAAAATCAATGAAATTACTGATTTTAAAAAAAATACAGACTTTTATGCACATTAAAATAGAACTGGATAAATAAATATTTAATAATTAAATATTTAAGTATTCTAATATGTTCTTCACTCACTTTATGTGTAACATTTTAAAATACATATACATTCTGTTTTTAAACCCCTTATCATTCGAGAGTTCAATATTTTAAATTTTAATTTGCATGATAAATTCAATGTATTTTAATATATTTTATTGTTTTAATTTTATTCTAATTGTAATGTTTGTGTCATGTGTGGTGTAGATATGAATATACTGAAATAAAAATGAATAAAGCCAAGTTAGTACATGTATCAATATATAAAATCAAATGAATATAAAGGTACAGTATTCCATAACCCTGTGTGTAGTGGTAAACTGTCTATAGTGGTCAATTTGCCCCGGTCCCTTTGGTGACCGCTATAGACAGGTTTGACTATGTTTAAAAAGCATAAATGGATTAATCATAAAGGAGCATAACTATAGCCAAGCTGATGGCGATGTTGAAATTCACTGTGAACTCGATTTTCCGGGTCGGTTTATGTATTTTATGCAAAGTTGTATTCACACGGTCCAATAGATTTTGTTTAATCTTCAATAATATAATCAGCTTATAGAAACAGATATGTTGTGGTAATTGAAACTCATATAATCATTTTATATTGAAGAACTAATATAGCAGTTATTGAAATACTGCGAAAAACTGCCCATCTCGAACTTTTACTTCGCGGCTACGGGTACCACCATAGAATTTAAACGTTGAAGTATTTATTTTTGACGGTGTGATTTATTTATTGGAAATGTTAGGATATGATTTTATGTTTCCCCTAACCCAACTTCCCATTTGGAAATACATTTTTACATTTTTAAGTTTGATAGGGCATGAGAAATCTTTGCTCATTTTCAGAACAGTTCATTCTTCAAACGAAACCATTACCCCAGGTTTTCCAAATACATATATATTTTATATATTACATTTGCCTTATTTTGTCTAATTTCAATATAGAGGATAATGTATATGTGCTTTCAATTTGTAGTTTGTGCATAATTCTTCTTTCAAAAGCAAACCATGTGCGTATTTAAAATGCATCTTGTACTTGTATTGAAATTTGGCTTGTTGACAGTGTGATGGTTGTATAAAATAGAGAGGCTTTAATGAAAAGCCGGACGGTAAACCTTTCCAATAATTTTTTTTTGTTGTTCATGATATTTCATGGAAAATTATTATATCATTCTTTAAAATTGGTTTTACCAAATAATATTTTTACTATTCTTTAAAGTTGCAGCTGTTATTGAAAATGTAAAAAATTGAGGTCGGCCAAATTAAAGCATTAAGGATTCATTAAATAAAAATACTCTGGAATCCTCATGGTAGTAATTATGAATGGTCTCTCTATTTAATTGCAACTGATAGTCTAATACAATGTCATTTGTTATACATGTTTTCAAATGAGAATGTCATTGGGTTAAAACTTAAACATGCACTTATATGCCACAGCTGTTTTTATTTAATGAGGTATCAGACATAAGGTAAACAAATTCAGTAAATTTTAAACTTTAAATAAATCTTTGAAAGTCAACAAGTCAACGTGATACATATATTAATGTAATAACTATACATGTAGTTTTTAACTTGAAAGAGATATGTTGAAAGATATCACCAAGGAAGTTGCAATTTGTAATTAGGTAGTTAGGGTATCATCCAGCATAATGCATTTTTGTCATGATATGCCCTCCATAAAATTTATCACGCAACCCTTTTTTCGATATTGACTTTCCATCATCAAGAGTTCTTGAAATATTCTCGAAATCTTTGAAATATGAAGATAAATGTTTTTTTTTTTTAGCATTTAGATAAGTAATTTAGCATAGAAACACACTATTGATCAAGTAGTTAAATATCGTCAAGGACTGTGCGATAAATTTGCACGATTTTTCATCCAGTCAGTATTTTACCCTACCCCGTCTACCCCACTCGGTATCATCCCCTACACCGCCTGCCCCACTCGGTATCATCCCCTACCACCTACCCCTCTCAGTATCATCCCCTACCCACCTACCCCACTCAGTATCATCCTCTACCCCTCTCAGTATCATCCCCTACCCACCTACCCCACTCAGTATCATCCCCTACCCCCTCTGTCCCTCTCAGTATCATCCCCTACCCACCTACCCCACTCAGTATCATCCCCTACCCCTCTACCCCTCTCAGTATCATCCCCTACCGCGCTTACCCCTCTCGGTATCATCCATTACCCCCTCTGTCCCTCTCGGTATCATCCATTACCCCCTCTGTCCCTCTCGGTATCATCCATTACCCCCTCTGTCCCTCTCGGTATCATTCCTTACCCCCTCTGTCCCTCTCGGTATCATCCCTTACACCGCCTGTCCCACTCGGTATCATCCTTTACCCCCTCTGCCCCTCTCGGTATCATTTCCTACCCCCTCTGTCCCTCTCGGTATCATCCCCTACACCGCCTTAACCCCTCTGCCCTCTCGGTATCATCCCCTATCCCTCTGCCCCTCTCGGTATCATTCCCTATCCCTCTGCCTCTCTCGGTATCATCCCCTACACCGCCTGTCCCACTCTGTATCATCCCTGACCTCGACTACCCCTCTCGGTATCATCCCCTACCCAATCTACACCTCTCGGAGCTTCTGCTGTTCAGTTTGCAACCCATAGGGTATAGCGCGTACCACTGTCTCCCATATATGGATATGAAATACTGATCGAAAGTCAAGCTGACGACAGAAAGAAAATCATTTGTATATCCTTGACAGGTGTTGTGTTATTGCATAAGAGAGCGTCACATTTTAATGTTTTCTGTTCACGTGGATCAGTGATTTTCAAGTAAGATATTTCTTATTTCATTATCATCATTATCATCATCATCCTTGTCAAATTAAGATTATTATATTAATTTTAAACTATAAATGTATACACATTAATGTATTTTAAACTAGACAGTTTTCTTAGTGGTTAGATATAGTTTTTCGCTAAACTTTTTTTAAAATTTTAAACTAGACAGTTTTCTTAGTGTTTAGATTATACAGTTTAATCATTATCAAATGTTGGACTGAAAAAATACCAGGTGTGATAGGATGCAGGTTCCTTAAATGCAGTAACATGATGTTTACATCCATTTTATTTTATATAGTTAGATAAATAATTTAAAGTTGTGTCTATACGTTTATCTTTACACTGAAATAAAAAATAAAATTTATTTAATTCGTTCACTTTATTCGCTTTTAATAATATATTTTTCCCCATCTGTGTCATCGAAATTCCCTGCAGGAGTTTATAACGTATGATTAAAGACATATTGCTTTTCAATGCTATGGTCGTAATTCGTGTTATCTAAGAAACGTTGGCGTTTTTGTAAGATTTGAGAGTTGATTTTGATCACTGTCTCGTATTCACTTCTCAATGCATTTTGATCACTGTCTCGTATTCACGTCTTAGTGCATTTTAATCACTGTCTCGTATTCATTTCTCAATTTATTTAGATCACTGTCTCGTATTCACTTCTCAATGTATTTTGATCACTGTCTGGTATTCACTTCTCAATGTATTTTGATCATTGTCACGTATTAACTTTTCAGTATATTTTGATCACTGTCTCGTATTCACGTCTCAATTTATTTTGATCACTGTCCCGTATTCACTTCTCAATGTATTTTGATCACTGTCTCGTATTCACTTCTCAATTATTTTGATCACTGTCTCGTATTCACTTCTCAGTGCATTTTGATCACTGTCTCTTATTCACGTCTAAACGCATTTGATCATTGTCTCTTATTCACGTCTCAATGCATTTTCTGCTTGAGAAATTTGATTACATGTACGAGTGGTGTTCAGATACTGTAATTTTTATACATTTTGAACTATTCACATCAGACTGAAGTTTAATTTTTGCTGCGTTATATATGTGAAAAAAGTAAAACGCATTGAACGATGGCAAAAGTACAAATGAATGTACAAATAATGGTGTAGCATTTTTAAAAATGGCCGTATTTGCACGACCGTCGTGCCGAAAAAGGTTGTTATCGACATGACGGAACTATAGAAATAGCACAACCAGAGGCGAAAATATCTAGACCTTGTTCTTTCTAATGTTTCTGTTATAAAAGATCATTAATTAGTTTGCTCAGTTCTGCCAGTGGTGATGTTTAATGACAAAGGCATTCTCAAAGTAACATTTTTTGCAGTTATCTTCAGTGGGTAGGTAGAGAGATTTGTGTCGAAGAAGTCATGTAATGAAAGCAGCATAACCTAAACAGGAAACTCCACAACTAGGTACAAGAAAAAGTGGGGATTACATAGGTTTTGAACTTTTTGTATGACTTAAAGAATTTAAGAAAAAAAGAGGAGCAGGTGATGTGAAAATAATAAAAAAAAATAACTTTCAAAATATTTGAAATATGTCTGATTTCAATTGGCAATTATAATACTCCTATTGGTTAAGCTATCTTCTGCATTTACTACTGCTGCTAACTCTGCTTCCTACAAACACTTCTACTACTCCTTCTACCAATACTACACACCAAAAACATATCTATACTACTACTACCCTTACTTTCTAATATACCTTTAATAATTATTACTACTGCTACCTATTACTACTATTTTATAACTTACTACTACAGCAATTGCTATTACTGCTACTACTACTTGTATTATAATGACGACAACTACTAAAGCAACAACATCTACTGCTATAATGATTATCATGATAATTATTACCTTTTTATTAACACTACTATCTTAATTATTCTAAACTTTCGGATATAAGCTGTCACAAAGTCAGCACAGCTACGTTTAAAGGGTTGTATCGCCAGTAAAGGACGTCTGTTTGTGTCTATCACATTTCCTATTTAATTAGTTTATCAATTTGAAATGAATTACGGTAAGTATGTTTTGCAGACTTCAAATAATGTTTTTTATTTATCATCTGGCAGTTACCATAGAAAGTGCTCAGTAACTCCTAGATGAACTCGGTAACTTACACATTTGATCAAGCAACCATAAAAGAATATTTACGAGAAAAATGAAAAAAAAAAAAGATCCATTGAAGGATCTCCTGTAAAAAAAATAAAAACATGTTTGAAAATGAAGCCATTTCTTCTCTCCCGTTTCCATATTTTCTCCATTTCTGTAAAAATGAAGTACCTGAGGATATTCAAACTATTCATTCAGATAAATTGAACTTTCATGAATGAACTATTGGTATGTGTGTCTTCTGTTTATATATTTATTAAAGAGAGATTTATATTTAGCTATTTATCAAAAAACAATTACCATGGATATACAAACGTAGCTTGAAATCGAGCACGGTGACCTATCAATTTTTTTTTATTCAGCACATTTTTTTACATAACATGAAAAAATTTACATAACACCTTAACATACGCCCTGAACACTGTGATTATGTATAAATCTCTGTATTACTGAATCGACAGTCTCCGAGAGTTACAAACAGGAAATTAGTCATCAAAGTCAGTACAAACAGGAAATTAGTCATCAAAGTCAGTACAAACAGGAAATTAGTCATCAAAGTCAGTATTGACTTTGTAGAAATTCTCAAACATGATCTTCATGTCGAAAGCAAATAAATCATGATACATGCGGCATTAGGCTGACAATAAAGCTATAAACTCAGACCCTTTAAACACCACATAAGTTCGAGACCCATAAATGAAGGGATCTGCGGTGCGCCGATATTTGTATATCTGATGGTCTTCCTCAACAAATAACAGCTATAAATTGTAATAATAACCAAACCATGATTGTCCCGTTGCGCACATTGATAATGTCCATAGTTGTACAGATGTTGTTGGCTTCATGAAACAGACTTTAGTGATTTATATCAATGTTCAACTATGCTATTTTACCGTTAACAAAGTAGTTTAGACAAAGATAAATAAATAAATAAATAAATAAATAAATAAATAAATAAATAAATAAATAAATAAATAACTTTTTTAATTTTTTTTTTAAATTTTTATATATGGTGCTATTGTCATTATAGATTGATCACAATTAACAATGATAAAACATAATTGTTATGACCATCAATATTATTGTCACTGTTATTGCCATTGTTTTCCTTGATATCAATAATGATTATATAATAGAATAACGTTGGTGATTATTTGTTTGTTAACATTCTACGCAATTCCTTTCAATTTCTCGAATATTACTTTATTCGTAATATATGAAAGTATCATTTTCATTATTATTTCAACTTTGAAACAAAACATAAATTGTTTGAGTAGGCTATAAAAGTCGCAAAACGTCCGTTTTGACGTCGTGATTAAGAGCCCTAAGGCGCGACCGAAGTAAATCATTTATAATTTATGGAAAAAAGGCCCGATAGATTTTCTTTAAATTTCATAATTGTTTTATTAAAGAGTTATGCTATTCAAAATAAATTGTTAATAAAAATCTATCGGGTAATTTTTCCTAGAAATAAAAAAGAAACTTAAGAGTACATTTTGCCCGTGCTGATTTTTCAGATTAAATTCGAATTACGGGAAATTGGTTAAAAACTAACGTTTGAAATTTACATCCTTGGAAAGGCAAATTCATCTTCTTTAAGGTAACAAGAAATTTATTTCCACATAAAACGAAACAAGAAAGAAACGACGGATTGTTTGCGCACACCTAAATCTCACAAAATGTCGGTTTTGACCATTTTGACGTCGAAAATCAAAGCATTGTACATTTTTGGAGCAGATTGCGGGCTAGTTTTACCGTGGAGGCATGCCAGACAACGGAATGTTCCACATTAACATAGGATACATTTGGAATTTTTAAGATTTTATTATATGCCATTTACACATCGTGATCTAGACACCTTTAGACACATATGGAATCAACACTGAATTCTACAACAAAGGAACTCTGAGGTCTCAAATGGCATTCTAAATGTATTGTATCACCAGCCAGAAATTTATATAATACATACGACTATTCGCTTCCACTTCCGTGCAGCTTTGAAACTTAGACAACTTTTTATACAAAATGAACATACTAAAGCAAAACCCAAATTGGAATTCACATATGATTTATTGCCAGTACTGGAAGAGCTGTGTGGTTTCCAAGGCAACACACCACAGTCGGAAACGTTTCAATGTGTAGTCGATTAATTTTGGACCCTTACAGAAATAAATGGACACTATGATTTGTGGAAACATTTTGACCGCATGTGTACTTTAAAAAATGGAACATTTCATTTAAGTAGTCCGTTTCTGTTACGAGTAATATGACAATTTATGCATAAAACTTGTATATTTTATATGTGTACACATACTGTTAAACGCACATTGCAGTGTTTTATGAAACCCCGGCAATATCAATAATAATTAATTATTTTGTTTGAGCCGCGATTGGTATTTGTCTTTTTCCGCGCGAATAAGATGTTGGTGGAATTGTCATATTGTTGTGCTGTATGTTTTGTCAACCAAGTCCATGAAAATTCTTAACCATATAATAGATATATATATATAGATTGTTTTTAATTTGAAATGGGTCTAAAGACTTAGTTTTGTGCCAAGCGTCAGGCATTTCATCCCAGGCATATTAGAAAAATGATAACAGCAATCAAAAGTCTCACTTAAAGTTAGTGTAAGATATTTTCTCAGAAATTTACTATGCTTTGGATGACATGTCTAAAATTGGATGAGTTATCGGTGCTGATACAGATAAATACAAAAACATTTATAGGTACTGTTTTATATTTTTAAATGCTCTAAACTTCCTTAAGAAAAATATATGAATAAAAAAAGGAAATATTTATTAGATAGGAAAGGAACCTTGTATACCTGTTTTACATGTAAAGAGGACTAGTGGTAGATCATATTCTTGTGGGACACTAATTCTGAAAATCACCCAGGTTCATTTTAAGGGGGTTCTTGAAGAGCCAGCATCATGAAATTATAACATACTGGTCTTATGTTTTGACCAATTTGATTTACATTTTCACTGAAGGTGCAAATTAAATCTATAAGGTGATTCCGTATTCGGAAAATCCGAAAGCTCAAGGTCATATGTCAATTACGTTTTTTTCATTTTTTTTTTAAATGCGGCTTTAAATATTTCAGAAACTATAAATATTCTCTCGAGACAATACTGGTATAATTTATAGTCCTTTCAAAGAGGTTTAAGTTTTATGCATTATCTATATTTTTCAAGCTCGATGCATTGATTTCCTAATTGTATGCATATTTTGATGATCGCCCCATTAATGACAAAGATGTCGGTCGAAAAAAACTAACATAAACACCTTTTCGCAGATTTTTTTGAGGTTTGGCCTTCTATGCCTCAAAAGTCGTTAAAGGTCTTAACATAAAGCAGAAGTCATGTAAAAATTTCAAAACCTTTCTAACGGTACCTAGGTTTTTGAAAAAGGATATTTAAGAAAGTTACATGGTAAAAAAGAATTTCTGAATAATCGTTTTTACCAAGTCCTTTTCCATTTGGTCCTACATATTATACCAAATGTTTATAGTAACTAGATTTCGTTTGTTCCGAACAAACTATAGACTTAAGATAATCATTAAAATTGGAAATTCCAGTATCTGAAGTACATGCCATAAAAGTTCCATTGTCTTAGGACCTTTGCAACATATAGAAATTAAGGCGTACATATAAAATATCCTTTTCGACCTTATCACGTTCATCCTCACAGACTGAAAAGATCTATTGAAGACTAATATTCAATCCAAATATCAGCTTTCTTACTCATCTGGAAGCGATGTTATACTCGTACGCATTTGATATTTGACGTCAATGGTTCGAATCTTGGATTTACCATAGAACCGTTGCCTTTTCGAATTTGCGGACCTATTTATGTGGCGTATATATATTACATATATACCACCACATATATTGGTTTGATATAACCGCACCCCTTAATTAGGTTTTGTGCGACCTTGCAAGACAAAATTACATCGCTCTTTATATGATCTAGAAAAGAAACAAATTGTACACATTTTAATTCTTAGTGTGTGTTGTTAATGTTTGTGTTAAAGTTGAATGAAATTTGGATAATTGCACGTGAGCTCATATATAAATACTTTTTGAATGGTATTGTCAACTTTTTAACTTTTACTTTTAACTTTTATTTACAAATGCATAAGTCCTACCGTAGTAGGAAACATTAGCAGCACAAAAACATATAAATATATAAAGTACAAATAAATGCAATGGAAAACGGCTGGTGGGATTATTGATTATACTGGAATCTATAATCTTTATATGTATTAAGCCTTCTCTCTCCCTCTCTCTCTCTCTCTCTCTCATAGAGTCTCTCCTCGCTATATCTATTTCTAAAAAACTGCTGTTTGATAAGTTTCTAGAGTTTTTGGACATTTACTTTGTCAGCTATGATTGCTTCTGGTGAAGCGTGATCATCTGCTAAACCTTGCATCTGTCTCCTGGGTATTTATTTGATTGAGTATCAGTTTGCGTCGTCTACGAAAGAACAATACGTCTATCGGCGTGTAACAAAATAAAGCGTTCATAGCCACAATATGATAGATAGATAATATTTTATTGATTTAAACTGTTACAGTTCATCATCATGTCAATAACTACAAAAGTAATAATATTGATACAGAAAGTGCAACATACATAATATATTTAAAAAACCAAAAAGTGACAATTAATTTAATATTAAATAAGAGGATGGAAAAAAAAGAGTTAGTTAAGCGAATTGAGCAGATTTGCGAATTTTATACGCTTCATTTATATACCTGCTCAGTTTTAAAATATTTATTTTTGAAGATTTAAACAACTGAACTAACTTGAACATACTAGGTCTCGTAATATAATATTTATTTACAAATTTTTTCCTGATTTCAGTATACAAAGGACATTCCAAAATAAAATGATATTCATCTTCTATTACTTGTTTATTACAAAAAATACATAATCTTTGCTGTCTCTCTAACCTTTCTCTGGCATATCTTCCTGTTTCCACTTTCAAGAAATGTGCAGAAATTCTAATTTTTGTAAGGAAAAATCTATTTTGTTTATTAGTAACAAATTTCAAATAATCTTCCATCTCAAAATCCAATTTTATGTTTTTATACAATATCAATTTGTTGTTATTTTGAACATCAGAAACCCATTTTTGAATAAAATTATCCTTAACTCTTTGTTTAAACTCAGACAGCAATACATTTACATTTATCATAGTATGTGGCTGATCCCATACATACATAAAACCATAATCACATAACAGTTTCTTTACATTACTAAGCCAGTTATTTTTGCCATTATTACAGTCATCTAGTGTTTTTTGATAGACATGTTGTATAATGATATTATCTGTATTCTGTATCTGTATGAGCGAACATGAAATAAATATTGTTGCATAAATGTTGTTAAAATACTATGAAGTATACTTGTTATATCTGACCTTGGATTTAACCTATATTTCTGATCATAATCAAACATAACCTATAAATTAAGCCTATAAATTAAGCCTGAAATTATACACTGCATTTACCGAATTGCGGGGCGAAATATATATATTTGCAGAAAATGTATATATTACCAACATTTTCAAATAAACATTTGTTAGTATTATTTATGACAGCTGTAAATCATTGAGTGCAATATTGAGCTTGCATCATCATTCATTTAAGCTATATTTAAGAAAAAGAAATCGTGTATATTGTATTGTCTTATGTTTTGGCATAAATTTAAGATTAAAACTAGATATTTGCATAGTTTTGGTTAATATCTCGCATTACATTCATTGTTGTGTTGACATTGCAAGAATATAATATCATTTAAATATAATTCTAAATAAGAAAGATATACTTTTTAAAAAACTTTAAAATTTTTTTTAAAACCTATTTATGTGGCGTATATATATATATATATATATATATATATATATATGTATATATAAACCCAAAGGAGGCATTAAGGAGACCATATATATTAAGTGGCATTATGGAGACATTTTGTATATTTATTCAGATTGAGTTTTTATATCATATTTTTATTGCTTTGATGAGATGAAAGCACTTTTGGGTAGGGCTGCTTCATTATTTAGTTTAAACATATTTATTTCTCCAAAGCAGTAAGTAAATACAATACGTGACAATAATATATACATGTTGAGAATTGGATTAGACTGGAAGCCCAAGGCTTATAAAAGTCTTCTTCATATTATTGTTTATTACATTTGTCGGTGGATACTATAAATTATCATTTTTTCCCAATTTGAATGTATCATAAAAACACTAATCATCATAATATATTTTAGAGAGATGAAGATAAAGAGAGAGAGAGAGAGAGAGAGAGAGAGAAACGGGTGTGTGTGTTTAGATTAAAGATCAATATATACGTAAGAAGAAAAAAAAATAGCATTCACAGCAATTCATTGCTCAGGAATGAAAACGTTTACTATTGATAATAAACATCATTCCAATATGTTAACCAAATCCATACTTATTTTCATAAAACAATACACACAGCTCACTTAACCCAACACTTCCGACGCGACCACGTGGAAAATAAATGATTTATCCACTCCATCGTAACGCTTTTCGTGGAAAAATGGGAAACAGTGGGTCTACGTGAGCTATACCGAGCTGAAAACTCATAAAATACGTTTCTGTCATAAACACCCCACCCGAGAAAAGAGAGAAAGAAAAAAAAAGAGAAAGAAGAACATAATTAATTAATAGCAAGTGTTGAATCAAAAAGTGGGTAAACATTTCAAATGTAGCAACGGTAGAAAAGTTGCATCTAAATTAGATTATCTGAGAGAACAAGTGGAATTCTAATAAAATAACGGCCACAAGTATATGTCACATAAATTTATAACAATAATAATGAATGAGAGAACGGTGTGTGTGTGTGTGCGTGCGTGTGTGTGTGTGAGTGTGCGTGCGTGTGTGTATGTATGTATATATGTATGTGTTGCTATTTGTGTGCGTATGTGTATTTATATATATATATATTAGTACCTACGTGTGTGTGCGCACGTGATTATGTTTGTACGTGTAAATATTCAGGGATAGGCAAGAAAGAGACACAAGAAACACGCCATCAAAATAAGACAAGCCATAACCTTTGACTTCAACAACATAAAGAAAATTGGTACAGTTTTGTATAACAATTATATATTGTAAAGATTCCTTGTACAAAAATGTATGTAACGTGTATAAGTGCATATTTCGATGTGTTTGTTTGCGTGTAGATGTATTTATATGCGTGTTAGTATTGAGGGCGTACGGGCGTGCTTATGCTTATGTAGGTGAGTGAAAGAATGAGATAATTGAACAAGTCAGCAAAATATAATTATGTCACCAATAGCATTTGTGAAATAAGACAATATTTGACAACATCAACTTTCAAAAGCATAGAATAGTTATAACCATTATATAAGTATCAATGATCAAATGAAAACCAGCTAAATAGATTTTCTCATAGTATCTATGTATACATGTCTTATCAGTTTATTGCATTAAAATAGGAGTACGGGTCATATATGGCAAAATGGTATTTATTTCCTGTATGTGTGTATTTGTGCTCCAGCGTATGTGTGTGCTAGCGTGCGTGCACGTTTAAGTGAACATTTGCGCATTCATTCATGCATGCATGCATGTATATAAGTTCATGCTTGTGAGTATGTATCTATCTATATATATGTATCTTTGTGCTTTTGTATGTGTGTGGAAAAATGAAATAAGTGTACAAGTCAACAATAAACAAGTCATCAAAGTAGTTAAAATATGAGACAATAGGTATCAATTGTCAAATGAATATCAATACATTTTCACATAATATTCATTGAATACGCGCCTTTCTAATTAATTTCATCATTAAGGGTTATGTGACAAAATGGTATTATTCCCGTGTGTATGTGTGCTCAAGCGTATGTGTGTGCGAGCGCGCGTGTATGCGCGCATTGATCATGCATGCATACATGCATGTACGTTCATGCGTGTGAGTGTGTACATGTATCTATCAAGTCAGCAAAGAACTCTTATTCAGAAACCATTTATAATATAGAATATTTTCACTTTAATAAGTTCACTTCATTACCTTCATTGTATTAAAGGACTTCAAGTACGGTTTTGTACGATAATGTCTTACATAACAAAATGCATGCCTACGATGCTATAGACAAAGACAATCTTACAAAAAATAAAATCCGCAATTACCCTCAGTATTTTACATGTATAAATGAATCAAGTCAAAGAATTTTATGATGTATATTTTAAAGTCAAATCAAAAATAAATATGGGATTAGAACGAAAGAAATTTCTTATCGTGTTCTTCTCCCTTTAACAATATAATGTGAACAATGATATGGCAAAACAAAACAAAGATCTTGTCAATACGATGTTGTAACATTTTACAAAAAAAAAAGGAATATATATTAACGGATGAACAGAGAATGAGAATAATGAGAATGGGGATGACGAGAAGCATAAGTGGCGGCTACGTTGGTGTCAGAAATTTTATCTTGATCAGGCACTCTCTAGTAATATATCAACATTCAAAGCGTTTAGAAGATTTTATATAGCGATGAACGGCGTCAAATATTTTTATGTTTACTTCATATGATGCATTAATATCCCCGAAAAGTAAAACATCGATATTTATAATTTGTAAGAAGGAAAGATCGTCATACAATTTTCTTCTAGCATTATTGTAATTTGGACAACAAGTTAGAAAATGTTCAACAGTCTCAATTGCACCACAGTCACAGAGCGGAGAGTTTACCATATTTTTCAAATATAAAATCTGATTTAGGGAGCAACTATTCGTGCGAATCCTAGCATGAAATATTTGGTATTTTCTGTCACCATAATTGTAGTGTTTCGGAGAATTATTGCAGTCACTATTTATTAATCTTTTAAATTCTGAAATTGATTTCGCATTTCTTGTTTCAATTGGAAGATTATTCCATTCACGTATCACAGAAGGTAAAAAAGAATTTTGGTATAAATTAGTGTTTGATGGAATATCTCGGATATTACTTGCATTTCTTAGATTATAATGTGTTATATTTGCTATTTGATCAGGGATAAGTTCTTGAAGATATGTGGGACTAAGGCCGTTAATCATTTTATAAAAAAGTATCAATTTGTGTTTATTCCGTCTTGTTTGAAGAGATTCCCAGCATATTTCATTAGATAATTTTTCAAGAGACACAAGTTTCGTTGTTCCCGTTACAATCCTAGCAGCTTCATTTTGAATTTTGTCTAATTCCATTTTTTCATAAATAGTACAATTGTCAAATATAATATCACCATACTCAAGTAGAGGTCTAATAAAAGATATGTAAATTGTTTCCAATGTTGTTCGATTTAGTAAAAATTTCATCTTCTTCATAATATTAATTCGATTCCACGCCTTAGATGTAATATATTCAATATGATGATGCCAAGAAAGATTGTTAGAAAAATATATACCTAAGTGTTTATGATTGTCAACTTCATTTATAACCTCATTGTCCATCATAATTGGCGGGTGATTAGTTTTATTTCTTTTTCTAGTGAAAAGTAATGATTCTGTTTTTTTAGGATTGAATTTAACTAGCCATGTATTAGCCCACTTACTAATTTTACCTAGGTCATTATTTAGAATTGATGAAGCACATATTGGGGCATCTACTGTAATAAAAAGACCTGTATCATCGGCAAATAGTCGAATTTTAGAATTAATATCATTTACTATATCATTTATGTATATTAAAAACAAAAGAGGACCTAACAATGATCCTTGAGGGACACCGGCCCTGATATATACAGGTTCTGACTTGACACCATGTAAAACAACTCTCTGGGTTCGATTATCTAAATAGTCAGTGAACCAAGCGAGCAAGCAATCTGCGATACCAGCAGCCTTTAGTTTGATGATTAAACCCTTGTGCCAAACACGATCAAAGGCTTTGCTGATATCGCAGAAGACTGCTCTTACTTCTTTCCCTGTATCAACTGTTGATGAGATATAATTATATAAATAGGTGAGTTGATTGATAGTAGAATCACCTGGCATAAAACCTGACTGATATTTTGATATAGTATCACATTCTATGAAGAAATTATGCACATGTTTGTAAACACATTTTTCAAATACCTTTTCAATTGAACTAAGTAACGACACTGGGCGATAGTTAGATACTAGAGATTTATCTCCAGATTTAAATATAGGACATACATTAGCCTCCTTCCAACAAGATGGTACGACACCTTTTGTTAAAGATTTATTAAACAAAATACATAAGGGGTCTGCTAATTCATTTGCTAATTCACGCAGAACATAATTATTAATTAAATCGGGCCCTACAGCTTTACCAATTTTTAAAGTTTTTAATACATCTTTAACCTCCTGAACAGAAATAGTTATGGATTTCAATGTTTTTTCTGGTTGTGGTAGTTGGGGAATGTTAACACCTGTTTCATCTATAGCAGTTTGATCATGGAAAAAATTATTAAATATATTGGCCTTATCAACTTCATTATCAGCTATAGATCCATTGTATTCTAAGGGCGGTATTTCATTTGATGAATTATTGTTTAATATGGTATGTAAAGTTGACCACCATTTTTTAGTACTCTTATCTCCAGTATTAAGATTTTGACACAAATTGGAAATGTATCTTTCTTTACTTTCCCTAATACTTTGAATTGTATCATTACGAAGACGCCTAAAAATATTCCAATGATGAGTTAACATGGTTTTCTTAGCTCTTCGATACGCTCTTTTACGTTTCCTTATCATCAGTTTGATTTTACTCGTTATCCATGGATGTTTGTTTGGCACTACTTTAATTTGTTTGTTTGGGATACACTCTTTCGAGATTGTATGAATATGTTCAGTTACAGTTAAAGCATACTTGTCAATATCTATATCTTCAAAAGATGTCCAGTCGGTAATACCAGCTAATTGTCTTAGTTTATTATAATCACCTTTGTCGAAATTCCAGATATGACGACTGAAAGATTTTGTTAACCCTTTCTTGAAATTTAAAACACAGTATATTGGACAATGATATCTTATCTCTTGGGATAGAAAAGGCTCACCAACCCCGCTAAACAAAACATGATCATGATTTTTAATAAATATCAGGTCAATCAAACTAGAAGAATTCTCGGTAAAATGAGTATCCTCAATTATACATTGTTGTAACGAATTATGTAGACAAAGAGAACTTATTTTATTCTTGCAAGTTGGTATTTTCGGATTCAAGTTAAAGTCACCAGTAATAATAATATTGTTGACATCTGAGTCACATGCAAGACTGATAGAATCTTCAATCATCGAGTGGTTTAACGCATCTGTATTTGGGGGTCTATAAAATAAGCCAAATAGAAACCGTCTACATTTAAGTTTGACCTCTATCCAGATGCATTCAATACCTACAGGCTCTAAGTCTGGTCTTCGTTTGTAACAAATATTATTTTTTACATAAATCAAAACACCCCCATGATTATCAGTTATTCGATCTTTTCTTTCGGGTGGTGAAAATAATGGTATAAGTATTTTTTCATTTTTAATTTGCGGACTTAGCCACGTTTCGGAGAAAGCAAGAATATCAAAGTCCTTTAATTCAGAGGAAAGTAAATCTAGCTTTGTGTATATACTTTGGACATTATAATGAACAAACGTGAGATATTTATCAAAATCAATAGACTGACAGTCAGATAATAGTGAGCGTTCACTCATCACCGATATATCAGGGCCAGGGTTTGGATGGATATCTCCAGATAATTTTAGCAATTGCAATACAACGGCACAGACAAAAATAGTAGTGAACACTAGTACTACACATATTACAACTATCCAACTACTATGGATTTCTAGACATACTGTACACTTAGACCTATATGATTGAAAATGGCACTTGTTAAGTTTCCTTAACATATAAGATCTTTCATTTATAAAGTTGATTATCAAATAACTTTGATGAACATTAGCGATAATAAATATGGAGAAAAATAGTGTAAGAGATCGAGAGAACCTGAAGAGTCTGAGTCTGGATGCTGAGCTATACGTTGTAATACCTATGTTACACCAGAGGAGTACAAATAAGAAACAAACAGCACCAGACTCGCACCATTCAGATAATCACACAACAAAAACCAATACCAGACACCACCGTAGTCCACCACTAATACTAAAACATAACATGGAATGAAAAACTGAAATGATGAAAGAACGAAAACTAGAAAACACAACATGAATAGTTGAAATATGGGCAAAGAAGATGATGAAAGTGTCTTTTTAACTTAATTGTAAATACTAATTTTGAAAAACAATCTGTTTGAGCGTGCATGCGGGGATGTAAGAGTTTATGGATAGATATACATGTATATAAAAAAGTATGTGTTGATCAGACGTGTACATGTGTAAGGGCAGTGCGACTTTTTTTTTTAGTGAGTGCGTGCGTGTTTATGTCATATATTCACAAAGACAATGATGCTTTTCTTTTAGTGATACAGGTATATTTGAGTGCGTGCGTGTGTATGTCATATTTTTCCTTCTCAACTTTTTCACTTCTCTTTATAATAATGCATGACATTATTGGTATTGTTTCATTAAAAGAAAAAAAAAGTTTAAATTACGAAACATAATACAGCATGTAATTTTAAACATTGTGTATACGAAATACTCGAAAGCGCTTTACCAAACAACCTATGTATACCATGATAATATATAAATAAATTATGTAGCTGCAGTTTGGCATTAAACTAAATAATAAGATGAAATATGAATAAGTTCTATTTAAAAAAGCTTAAACCTGTATCATGTTTATGTGGGAGCGTGTGTGTTTATGTGTGTGTATTAGTGTGTGCGTATATGTGTGAAGACTTGCATGCGTATGTGTGCGCATGATTCTGCTTTCTCGTCGAGTGTTAGGGTTTTTGCTTCTGATTGTGTATATGAATTTCCAATAGATTCTATAAGAAAACAATACCAACACTTGCATGCGTATGTGTGCGCATGATTCTGCTTTCTACCAACAATAAGATTGAATAGAGTACGGATAAAGTACATAAAACGATGGATCTATCTGTTATAACATTTAAGCACATACAGTATTTGTAAACAATATATGAGTAAATCATAAAAATGAAATGACTTTCTTGAGATGATCAAAATAATCAACAGAATGAATTATGCGAATGGTTGTTATTGATATTTAGTTACAGTATATACTTATAGCATGTTATACTATAAAACACATAAAACACTACAATCAACATTCTACTAATCTATATAGGAAGGAATACAACTTGATTGAAACATAATGGTCCTTCCAAAAAACCATTTGTAAAACTCTTAAGAAATAGCTTTGGAGGTCAAAACTCTTTAGTTATATTCTCAGTAAATAACCATCCCAAATACTTTCGAAACGAAATGAAACCCATCTAGGTAGGTTTTATGGGAGTATTTCCAAAAAAAAAAAAAAGAAAAAAAAAAAAAAAAAAAAAAAAAAAAAAAAAGTGACAAAAACGTATTCATAAGCAATACAGCTATATTTTTATATGAAAATCAGTTCATTTTACTGTATAACCAGATCGTTTTAGAAATATGATGACTGGCTAAAATATGTAGCTGCATTTAAGCAGTAACACTTTTAGAAGAGACACATTCTAAACAAGTTTTACAGTAAATTTCAATTTAATATAAACATAAATCATATACCCTGTAACGTGTGTTGCGGTGAGTGCACGAGCGCGTGTGTAATTACTTTACATATCCACACATGTCCGCGTGCATGCGTTTATGTATGTGTGTGTGTGCGTGTGTGTGTTTTGTGGATTAGTGAATGTAAACATCTCAATGTAGTTTCTAAACCTAGTTTTAAGAGAATAGAAATAACATGAAAGAATATGAATTATTGAATAAAGACGAATGATAATTTAGTATAAGGACTTGATCAATTGGCATGATGTGTATCAAAAGCCTCTTTATACACTACAAAGAGATCATATCTCAATACACCTAACCAACTTGCTATGCTGTATATCTCATCAGCCTAAGTCACTATCTCACAAAGCAAGTCTGATATATATATATATACACACACATGTTCTCAAAGCTTAAACGACAATGGTGTGTATCTTATCTTAGGCACACTGAACCAAGTTCCTCATTTAAAGGTCAGAAGGCGCATTTGCATTCTAGCAAAATTTTTATGAAATAATATACAACACAAAGCAATTCACTAGAGTTCCAAAGATCACACTAGATACAGACCCGCGGTTACCATGACATTATGATATTACCTGATTTAAATTCATAAAGTCAACTATACATGTTTCAGTGTTAAATAGTATTAAATGTATTTAGAATAAATCAGTATTTGTTTAAAATAAGATTATTTGCATTTTATTTGATTACTACATAATGTGTATATGAATGCAATATACACTTAACACATGGTTTATGTTTTAAGAAATATTCTGCACAACATAAAAAGCGAGAGCTAATTTGTATCGAGTGCAAACAAGAAATCAGTATATAAATCTATAATCAGTGCACATTTTAGGTAAGTATACAGCCTGACATAAAGAGCGTGATCGTTTAAAGTTACTCAAATTTATCTAGGTCGACCTTGCTACGAATTCGGTGAACTTTGTCATTGTTGTCCTTAACAAGTATGTTCCCGTCGTGAGACCAACAACCATGGATATGTTTATCTTTCACCAAGCCTCTTGCTAGGTACAGAAGTTTGTTGCGGAATTTCGTCAGGTCTTCATTGATATAGACACCCTTGTAACCACAAGAGCGAGTTTTTGAACGGACACTGTAAAATTCTTTGCGCGCACGATATGATGAAAATTTCACAATGATTGAACGTGGCTTTGTTTCATGTATCGGTCTAGGTCCTACTCGATGACTCCTGTCAATGTCCTGAATGGTGATTTCAGCCCCAATAGCATCAGCAACTCGTAGGATTATCTCATCGGTTGACTCATCCGCCGTCTCCTTTATTCCCGACACTCGTAGACAATTGCGCCTGCTATACTGCTCGCTATCATCTGCAGCCGCCTCAAGGGCGACAACTCTCTCCCTCAGATACGCATTTTCCTTTTTTAATGCATCCATCTCACTTGATATACCTATTAGTACCCCTTCTACTATTGTTTTAACAATATCAGTTAGTTTGGTTTCAAATGTTTCCTGAAGAGCTGAAGAGATTCTATCAATGTCAGTCTGTTTCAATTCAATTACGGGAGCATGTCCGGACGATACCATAGTAACCGAAATGTCAGAGATGAAATTACTTTCAATGTATACATAAATCACAGCGCACACAATATGTGTACCCTCGGTTCATAGGAGACTCTTATATTGAACGTAATGTCACTCAGGTACTAAACACATTACCAGTTATTACCTGTATATGAGTCACACAGTGACTATACTGCACAAAAAAAGCGCAGCACTACAAGAAATCTACAGGAACTTATTCAGATCATTATATGATCCAATCCGGTGGCGGCGCATCTCATTATCAAGAACAAAAATGTTCCCGTCGGATGAGAAAGCGGCCTTTATCCGACTTGACCTAACAAGTGATCTAGCTTCGAACAGTAATTTATTACGAACTGACGTCAAATCCTCATTAATGAACACCTTTTTTAGGGATGCATCATCAATTGTAGGTAGCTTTTTCCGGCTGGTGTAGAACGCCCAGCGATCCCTATAGCTTACGAATTTAACGATGATGTCCTTTGACTGTTTCCCCCCTACACGATGGGATCTGTCAATCGCGCCTAGGTGTAGATTGACCCCCATCTTTGAGGCGATGTCCAGTACAATCTGGTCGGTATCCTCACCCGCTTGCTCAGCTACACCCGCAATACGCACATTGTTACGACGGGAATACTGTTCCAGATGGTCATTGGCTGCTTTGCATGTTTTGAGCTCACGCTCAAGGAGGTTGCATTTTTCAGATAGACTTTTATTTTCCTTGACAACATCACGGATAATATTGTCATACTCAAGTTTAATAGAGTCAACAGCCTCCTTTACTGCCTCTGAAATTATGGACCTAAAATCGGGACGTGATGCATCGACTACAGATTTAATTTCAGGCAACATAATGGACCTCAACTCCTCAGCTATATGACAAATGTCATTAGGATTAATAGGTGAAACAATATATTGGTATTCAGTAGAATCCGTCATATCTTCAGAGGTATAGAGAGCGATTTTTCCCTGGCTTATTGGAGATGTCAAGAGGAGAGGTAGCTGGTCTTTTTGAAACTGTAGATGGTTCAGGGGTCTGTACTTCAACCACTTTAAAGGCGCCCGCATTGGAAACCTCAGTGAAGGTGACATCAGTGACTTCTTGGTTATGTTGCTTTCGTGGCATGGTGAACAATTAACAATTAACTTTGAGCAGTATAGTTAGAAACCGAACTAATCGAGGCGACTTGCACGGGATGTTGCACGGGATGTTCGTGCTCGTAAGAGTGTGTGTGTTTTGTTAAGACTCAACCAATTATAATGGCGGCGCCCATAATATACATATGAAAACATTTATGTTTTAAGAGGATGTTATTGTTTACAAAAGCCGTTCCTTCATAAAGTCCAAAACATTTTCTGCTGGATAAAGCACACTTTAAATGATGACAAAACCCACTTTTTGGTTCACAAATTTAGTTATAAATTAGCATTTTTAGACTTAAACTTCTCTCGAATTAAAACACGTCCTCGTCCACCGGAAAGCACGTGACGT
>CM037791.1:798880-820569 GCA_021229015.1 Solen grandis
ATGCAGAAACTTCCCCGGTAAAAAGGTTTTCAGAAGAAATCGAAAATTTCAACCGCTGGCCTACTGTCACTTCCATTTTAAACCCTTTTAAACCCCAAAATTTTTTTACCAGAAATAAAAACGTTTAAATGCGATTGGTTGTAGAGGAAAACAAACAATTTCCCTTTTCCCCGATCTGCCCTTTAAACTCATAGGAAAAAAACGGAAAAAAGCAAATATTTCCGGTTTTTTCCCGCCGAAATTTGAAAATAATGGCAAAAAGGAAGTGAAAGTAGGCCCAAGGGGTTGAAATTGACAAATTCTACTAATTTTTTTTTTGTGCCGGGGAAATTTTCTGCATGCTGATTGAAAATTTTTAAATATGTTTTAGGGAATCTTTTGCACGGGTTTTACTTTGTCTTCCCAGAAACCCTTGTTTACACTGGAAACCGAGTAAAGCAAAACCCCTAACCGAACGCGGCGAGATTTTGGAAAAGGGGGGATTTTCGCATTGCGATTTTCATTGTTGAATACCTGATTTGGGCTTTGGGTAAAAAAGTGGTGACTTTTGGTTCCATAAAGTAAATTTTTTGCGATAGGTGAAAAGGGAAAATTCAAAGATACCTTCAAAAATGGCTGAGTTGGGGCCTTTTTCCCGAGGAAAAAAATTTTTTAAAGATCAATGGGAAGTTTTTATCCCTTTTTTAAATAAAGTGATTTAGGGCCCCCCCCCCCCCCCCCCCCCCTTTTTCCCCTGCCAAAAACCCCTGTGTCTAAAATTAACTATGACCAAGAGCTCCCTCAAAAAAACCCTAAAAAACCCTGATTAAAGAATTTTTTTAAAAAAAAAATTACAATTTTTAAAATTTCCCAATAAAATCAGCTGCTTCCCAAACCCAAATTACTTTGGAAACCAGACTCAGAACAGGGTGCTGAAGTTTTGATGTAAAAGTACAAAACCTGTTTATGATCATAATGTTTCTGTTCTTCCAAAAAAACACTAAAATTTGGGTGATTTGGTGCACAATTTGTGTTTTAAACGAATATAAAAACAACGGGGGCCCTTTGGGTCAATGGAGGAAAGGGCCCTCAGTGAAACTCATTCCTTTTTTGATTCAGCGGAAATATTATTTTCCCTTGAATGCCCCTTTTTGAAAAAGGGGAAAAAAGTTGGTCAACTTTGCAACATGCAAAAGGGGGTTGGGGGGCCTTTTACCCTAACAAAAAGGGCAATATTTTTTTTTAAAAGGGGGGGGGAAGGGGGGCGGGGATGGGGAAATTTAATCTGGTTTTTCCCTCAAACTCACCTGGGTTTTTTACCTTTTTAAATAAAAGTTAGGGCTTGTCTCTTGCCCTTGTTTTTTAAATGATATTGCATTTTTTGAAAAGGGAAAGGTTTTAATTCCCTTTAAGCAGATTTAAACAAAATCGGGTTTCTCTACTTTTTAAGTTTAAATCTAAAGTACTGAAATTTCAACAAGAAATATTTATCATTCACTTGCATTTTAAATTTTAAAATGGAAATAATTTTCAAAACCCAAACATGCCCAATTCATTTTCTTCTAAGTGGGGGAAAAAACCTTCCTTTAAAAAAAATTAAAAAATCCGTTAAAAACAAAAAGGGAATAACTATTGCCCAATATTCAAAAAAAATTTGGGTTTTTTGTTTTTAATTTTTTTATAGTCTAAAAAAGGTAAAACGTGAACTTGATAAGAGGAAACTTTTTTAGCAGTACATTCTTTCCCCCATGAACAAACACATTTTTTGAAATTTAAATTTTTTTGCAATACTTTGAAAAATTTTAAACCAAAGTTACTTTGGCAGCTGAAATCAAACTTCTGCCCTAAGCTTTTATTTTAATTGCTCAAACTACAGAAAAATGATTTGTTTTAAACAAAATGCAACAAAAAGAAAATTTTTAAAAGTCCCCACCCAAAATTTTGCAATTTACAACTGAAAACCTGGATGTTTCAGAAACTGGGTTGTAAGTATTACAGCAAGGGCTGCCCCCTGTTTTTTAAAAGCTGAACCTCTACTAGGGGTCACCTGTATTGGGGCCCCAACCGCAAAAAAAGCATTTAAATTTTGCAATTTTACAAAAAAGTTTTTTTGTTTTTTTTTAAAAACCTCCAATTAGCGATCCCCCTTTTTTAAAGGGCGGTCATTTTAAAACTAATTCCCCTGATTGACCGTAAGACGGGTTTGCCCTGAATATAAACTCAAAAAATTTAACTTTATTTTAAAAACAGGACCTATGATAAAACCCAAAATTAAAACTTTCTTTGTCTTTTAATATTCTTTAAATTGCAAAAAATAACGAAAACCCTCTTTTTATTCTTTAAAAAAGGTGTCCCCAAAGTGAACATGAAAAAGGTACACCCTGTATGTTGTCTTGGAGTGAAGATCCATTTTGGTTTTGGAAAAGTTTCCCCCATTTTTACAACTTCCGAGCAATCCCACCCCCCAAAAACACAACAGGGGAGGCTCAAGTGAGTACAAGAAGGTCAAAAATAAAAAAAAAATCAGCTAGCAATGACTCTCAAAAAACATGCAGGTTTTTTAACCCTTTTGAACTGATAAAATTTTAAATTTCGTACTTAGCACTAAGAAATTTTTTTTAAATTTCCCAAAAAATTCATTTTTTAAACAAGATATAAAAAAAATACATGATTTTTTTCACATTAACCAATCCTTTTTTTTTTAACCACTTTTTGGTAAGAAAAAATTTAAAGGACATTTTTCATTGGAAACCCAAAGAGCCCATAAAATTTCCTCAAAAGTATTTAAAAGTGAAATTCACAAACTATGGCTGGGAAATTTGAGCCATTTTTCTCTTGCCTTTAATCTTATTTTTTCCCTTCCCATTTTTGTAAAAATCTGGTGCCCAAATCCCAAAAAAAATATGTTAACAAAATTTTTTTAAAATTTTAATAACATGAACAAACTTCTTTGGGGGAAACCCAGTATCTTTTTTTACAATTTACAAATATTTTGACATTTTGTAAAAATTTTCCCAAATTTTTCAATTTAAACCAAATGTGTTAATAAAAACTGAAACCAAAAAATATTTTCCAAAATAAATAAATAAAAAACTTTTCTTTAAATTTTTTTTGTTGTTAAAAAGACTACAAAATCAAGTAAAAAAAAACAAAAACAAATCAAAAACATTTAAAGGGACACTTCATAAGATATCAACCTTTCCCTAAAAAATTTTTAAGATTCACTTTTTAAACTTGTCATCTGTTATTTTAACCTTGTAATTTGAAATCAAATGAAAATACATTAAATATTTTGTTTGGGCCCAAGTTAAAAAAATTCACACAGTTTTTTCCTGCTGATTATAAAACAAATAAAAAATTAATAACAATTCAAAAAAATTTTTAAAAAAAAAATTTTTTGTCCATTACATGAAAAATTTGGTAAATTACAAAAATTTTGAAGGGATCCTGCAAAACTTTTGAACCTTTTCAATACATAGAATTAATTTCAAATATTTGCACAAAAAAAAAAAAGCAGTTGGTGTGTTGTTTTTTTTTTTTTTTTTTTTTTTTCATTTTCAGTTTATTACGAGAAACTGTCCCAGCCCAAAAATAAATTAGCGGGAATGAGGAGAAAACCCTTTCAAAAAACGGGATTTGCAGAAACCCAGCCCGAGGGGAAAACCCTTTGGGGAATATAAAATTTGGGTTCCCCTTTAATGAATTTACTTCTTTAATGTGTTAGTACAAAAGGGAAAGTTAATTTTTAAACCCTTTCCTTTTGATATGTAAGCCATCTTTTTTTTTTTTATTGTGAAATCTTTTCCATCCACTTTTTTCCCAGCCATTAATTTGAGATCAAATTTTGTTCAAAATTTAAAATAAAATTTTTGGTTTTGGGTTTTTTTTTTTTGTTTTTTTTTTTTACAACCTGTGGTTTTTCCTTAGCCCAAGGTTTTGATTTCAATAAATAAATCAAATATCAAATTTGATAAAAAACCTAACCATATTTCCCCAAGATCCCCACTCGGGAATTACTTTTGCCCACCCTAAAAATCTTTTTTTTTTTCCGGGGGGAGCATGCCCCCCAAAGGGCTTGGATTTAAAAATCTATATTTAACTAAAAAAAAAAGGGCTCCCAAAATTTTTCCTCAAGATACTCCCCCGGAATAAATCTCTGTTATCCTAAATATTTTTTTTTTTTGGGAGCAGCCAGCCCAAGGCTTAAAATTTCAATAAATAAAATCATAAAAGTTTTTTTGGGGTTTTCTGCAGTATCAAGCCGTAGACATGGGGCAAAAAAACAAAACCCCCATCAAAATTATCCTGAAAGGGGGCCCAACCATTCTGCAACTCCCCCTTAAAATTGGGGAGCGCCAAGAAAAGGGGAGCTAAAACATTACATTTTTTAAAAAAATTTTGGTATGTCGCAGCGGGGGAAATCGAACCCCACGCCCCCGCTCCCAGGCGGACACTCAAAACCTTTTCGGCCAGGGGGCCGGGCCCAAATCATATATCTAATTTTAAAAAAACCCTCCCAAATAATTTTTTTCCCCCAATATCCATCAAATTTGAAATCTCAGTCACCTAGAATCAGTTTTTTTTCCCCGGGGGGGAGCATGTCCCCGGCCCCCCACTATAACTAAAAATCACAAACGGGTCTTTAGCCCCAACCCCACCCCCCCCCCCCCCCACCCCCCATTTAAAAAAAATTTGGAACCGGGCCTGAATTGTTATTTTTCCAAAAGAGTCTGATAGGTCGATTTTTTTTCCACAAATTCCCCCCCCCCTTTTTAAAAAAAATAAACCCAAACGCATTTTTTTTCTTTTTGTTTTAAAAAAATTTTTTAAAACCCCGAAAACATAAAATGTTACGTTTCTAATTTTTTAAAAACGATGTTTTTGAATGTAAATATACCCTTGAAAATAAATTAAAATTTCGATACATGTTTTATTTATAATAAAAATGAAAGTACATATTTTAAAATGCAAAACTATTTAGGGAACCCTTAGTCATGATCCATCATTTCGGGGATTCAAAAAAACTTTCATACAATGAAAACCTGAAAAAATTTAACCACTAATCAATTATATTTATTTAATTTTTAAAATTTCCCAATTCCCATTACCCTTTTTTATAAATGTATGTCGCATCCTGTTTTTGGGCCACCCAACTGAAAAAATTAAGTTATAAAAGTTAAAAGTTTTTATTTTATTTACATGAAATATTTGCAACATTTTTTTTTAAAAAAAAAAAGGGGTTTTTTAATTCCCTTTCTTAAATAAAAAATTTGCGTATGCCTTTAATGTTTTCAAAAATTTTTTAATCAAATACAAACCTTTGTTTGTGTTAATTTTTTTGTTTTTTGGGTTTTTCTCTGAATGGCTTACCAGCCCTCAATATAAATTCGACCAACTTCCCCAACAAAAAGAAGATGACCGAAAAAGGATACACAAAACTAACATTGGCAAACAAAATGGAAAAAAACCCGTCTCTGTTTTTTTGGAAAAATAAAAAATAGCAAAAAAAAAAACAATTTTCCTTATTCGTCAACCTCAATCCCGGGGGCCCAAATTACAGACTACCAAAAAGAAAACTGACATAAAGTTGTTTGATGTATTTAAAAAAAGGGCCCGTTTTAAAGTCTATTTTGAAATAGGTTTAAAAAAATTTTATCCAATTTAACCTGTTTTTTCCCTATTTAGTACATAGGCACAACTTTGATCCAATTTACCCTTTTTAACCTATTTAGTCTAGTAGGATAAAGGCCACTATTTTTGGAGTCAATAAAGCCCATTTAGTTTAAAAAAAAAACAAACATTTTAAAGACAAAATAAACCTCAAAAAAACAAAAAAGCTTTTTTTGCCTATTTTTTTTTTTATAAAAAAGGGGCAATAAAAAGGGGAAAAAAAAGTAATTGATTTAGAGGCCATTGTGAAAAGATTGAAAAATTTAAACCCGGGATTTAAAAAGTAAAAAAGGAATTAAAATGGCCATTCTATGCAAAAAGGGCCTTGTCTGGAAAAAAAAAAGGCCTATGTTTAAAAAAACAATGCAAAAAAATTAGGAAAGAAAAATGTTTTGGGACTTTGAAGAACTGTAACGGATTGATTTAGTCATTCCCGCCCAAATTCACTCAAATGGGATATGAATTAAATTGGCTACAGCTTTTAATCATTTTTTCAAATGCAGACACAGACAACACCCTTCATAAATGTGGGCCAAATTTTTACCTATTTAAATATTGTTTTGATAAACCGCTGTGGGCCTTTTTAACCAATTTACTTAAAAAGGGCAAAAACCCTAAAAAAAAGAAAAAAAAATAAAAAAAAAAAAAAGGATTTTAGAGGGAGGAAAAGAAAAAAGCAAATATTTTTAATGAAAATTTGGGAAATTTGGGCCTCAAAATGCCCCGGGCCCAAGCCATAATTCGGGAGTATTTTTGGACTTTTGGAGGAGTTTTTCCAAATTTGTACTATATATATTTTTAAAAAGAAAACAACTCTGCACCCCCTGGAAAGGCCATTTTTTTTAAAACCGATCAAAATAATTTAAAACAATTTTTGGTGAGAGTGACCAAAGGAACATTTGTGCCAAAAAACCCTTTGAAATCCGGGTAAATTTCAGGGAGAAAAATTTTTAAAGGGTTTTTACAAAAAACCCTGTCCCAAAAAAGGCAATGGGCTCCGCCCCCTGGCAGCCTTTTTTTTTTCCTTTAAAAAATCGGGAATTTTTAAAAAGCAATTTTGGTAAAAAATTGGGAAAAACCCGTGCCAAATTACTTTAAAATTTCAGCCAGTCCCTTTTGGCCAAGAAATTTTTTGAAGGTTTTATATATACTAAAAGGGAAATTTTTCTCCTCCCCTGGTAACTATGTTTTTTAACCAAAAAAATTTTGAACAATCTTTTTAAAGAGTTACCAAAGGGACTCTTTGCAAAAAAAACTTTAAATCTGCCGGGACTTTCAGGGGATTTTTTTACTAAAAATTTTATACTTATAAAAAAAAAGGGGTTTCCCCGCCCCCTGGGGGCCATTTTTTTTCACCGTCAAAAAAAAATTTGAAAAAATCTTGGTTGAGTGACCAAAGGGAATTTCGTGCCAAATAACTTTGAAATCCAGGGGGGTTACTTTTTGGTTTAAAAAAGTTTTTTCAAATTTTACAATAACATATGAGAAAACGGGTTTCCGCCCCCTACAGCCAGTTTTTCAATGGATCAGAAAAATTTGAAAAATTTTGGTGGGGAAACTGACCTAAGGAACATTTGTGCCAAATAATTTTTGAAATCCAGCCATATTTTTGGCCTAGAAGATTGTTCAAATGTGGGAAATATTCTAAAAGGAAAACCCGGGGGCTCCCCCCCCCTGGAAAGCCATTTTTTTTCAAATGTTTCAAAAATTTTTTTAACAATCTCATTTTAATTTTTCCTTTAAAGGAAACATCAGTGCCAAATAATTTTAAATCTTGCCAGTAGTTTTGGAAGTTTTAAAAAATTTGCTTGTTTTTTCTATCTTTTTTGCCAGGGAAACCAATTCGCAGGGAAACCCCAAATTTTCTTTAAACCCAACTATAAAAGGGGCCCCCCCAAAAAGAAAAAATCCTGTGAGTTTTTTTTAAAAATTGGCCCAGGGGTTTTAAAAGGAAAAAGTTTTTTAAAAGTTTAAATGTTGACGACGGGACAACGGACAACAAAAGCCAAAACTTTCATCGCACAAATTCTCACCTTGAGCACTTTGGGGTTGAGATGAAAAAACAATGTTGGCAAAATTTGCCCAATTTAAAGGCATATTGCAAAAAGCGATCATTTTTTTTAAAATATTTCAAAGAAGGAAAAAAAAGGGATAAATTTTTCAAATTTTTTTTTATTTCCCCCCTAAAATGTGATTTTTTGGTTTCCTTTTTAAGTCTTTTTTAAAAAGGCTGACCACTAAAAATGAAGCTGATAAACCCCAAATATTGAAATTCACTTTAATTGTTTTTTGGGTCTCATTATTCAAATTTTAAGAAAATTTCTATTCAATAGATTTTTCACTATGCTTCGGTAAAAAAAGCATACTGCTTTTTTTCCTTAAATTTCCCTTATATTTGTGTATGCGGCATTAAGAATAAAATCTTTGAAAAAGAATTTCTAAAATTTTTTCCCCAACAAAAAAAGAGAAACATTCCAAAAAACAAATTAAAAATGAAGTTTTTTAAAGCCCCTAATATTGATTTACCTCCCCTTAAAAAAGAACTAAAAAAAAAAAAAGGAAATCTTTTTCGGGGCAGAAAAACTAAAAAATTAAATAAATGCCCCCCCAATTTTTTCCCCCATTATTTTGGGTTTCAAAAAATTTTTTCATATCAAACAAATTTTTTTAAAAAATTTTACCCATGGCAAATTACCGCCCCAGGGGGCTGAGAAAGTTAGAGATTTACGCCTTGGAAGGGGGAGGTTGGGGGTTTTGCCCCCCAGCCGCGACATACCAAATTTCCTGAAAAATAAAACTGTTTTTAGCCCCCTTGTTTGGGCGCCACCCATAAAAGGGGTATTGCAGACTTTTTGGGCCCGGTGTCAGAAAAAGTGCGGGGTTGGGTATCATGCCACTTTTTCTACAGCGAAAAATACGGGCAGATTTGGCAGCAATATATCAAACCCAAGCAGAAAACGTCTCCAGATAACTGAAATACGTCGGTGGGACTTTAAAAACCCAAAAAACCGGCTATTTTTAAATTTTTTCCTTCTTGTCTATACAGAAAAAAACTGCTTTTTGGCACATTTTCCTTTAACTTACACGAGGCATGTGAAAGAAGTAAAATTTAAGCCCATATAGCATTTTTCAAAAAAATGTCAACCCTTTGCGAAAAAGCGTAATCAGGAAAAATAAGAAAGCTACAGTATGTTTAAAAGTCCCAAAGAAACCTATTTAATTAAAAATAACTTTCAAATTCTAAAGTTAAAAAAACCTTAAAGGGTTTCAAGTATTATGACCCCCTCAACATCCCTGCATGCCCCATGAATCAAAAAGGCTACAAACCTTTTTCCCCTTTTTTATCCTTTTTTTATACAAAGGCCCCAGCATTCATCAATTTTGCTCATTTAAACATATTTAAACATTAAAATGAAATTTTATAAATTTTTTTAAAAAATTTTTTAAAGTCAAATTTCCCCCATTTTTAAAACCCTTTAAAAAAGGGTATAAATTTTAAGAAGAAATTGCCTTTATTTGAAAAAGAAAAAAAAAAGGGAACAAAAAATTCTGAAGATTCAGGGGCCCTTTTTAAAAAATTTTGAAGACAAGTTAATTAGCTGAAATTTAAAATTTTTTTTTTTTTTTAAAAAAGGGGCATGTTTTTTTTAAGACAATTTTAAAACCCATTAATCCTATTTTATTTAAAATGGGGGGGGGGGGGCCCCAAAAAAGCTGACTGGTATAAGGCCTTTAAATGCACAAAAACAATTTACGCAACACCACTTTTTTGCCTTTTTTTTTGTTTATGTTTAAAAAAAGCTTCAAATCAAACCCCCTGCCCGGTGGGTGAGATAAAAAATTTTAAATTTCCCCATGCAAAACTTTAACCAAAAATTTTTAAGTTTTAAAAGGGAAACCCAAAAATTTTTAAAAATTTTTGTCAAAGGGTTTTCTACCTTGGTTTTTTCTGTGCCCGAACATATTCAAAACAAGGGAATTGGTTTTTTGAATAAAAGCTTGAAAGTACCTTAATCAAAATTTTAAAACCCAAGGCTGCCAAAGGGCAAAAAACCCAGCAAGGGGACTAAAAATAGCTCCCCATATTCTTTTGAATAGTTTGAGCTAAACATATTAAAATTTTTTAAATATTAAATTTTTAAAAAAATGTGAAATTAAATTTCCCGCAAACGGAAAAAAAAAACTGGGTTTGTCATGCTTTTTTTTTTAAATTTAAAAGAAAAGGTTTTTGAAAAATAAAAAATCCATAACCATTTTTTAAATTTTCACAACCAAAAAAAATAGACCCTAGTGTATTTTAAAATTTTAAATATGGAAAAAAAAAAAGATTTGTTAAAAAGGTTTTTCCCCAAAGTCAAAGTAAGTGCAAACAAAGGGGGAAATTTTTAAGCCTGCTTCTCTCCAAAAGAATAAAAGGGAAATTACCAAAACCCCAAAGGGGTCTCATTGAATTTAAAAAATTATGGTTTGAGCCCCTGAGGCGGAAAATTTGGGGCCAAACAAAAAAGAATTTTACCTTTAGCATGCCCCGTGCACCCTTTTAAGCTAAAAAAAAACAAATAAAGTTTTCAGAAAAAAGGTTTTAACACTACTAATGTAAAAATTAAAATTGCCCCCAAAAATGGAAAAAGGATAAATCAGATTGGAGTTAAATTTTTCTTCTAAATTTAAAAATTTTAAAAAAGAAGAATTTTTATTAATTAGTTTATTTCTATGGGACCCTTATTTCAATTTTTAGAATAAAAGTCATTTAAGAAGTAAAAAGATATTTTTGGGTGTCTGGGGATTGTTATATAGAAACGCGAAATTTTAAATTAATTAAAGTAAACCCAAAAAAATAATAATTTTATAAAAGGTTTTCACAAGGCTTTTGGGGAATATATTTTTAAACCCTTTTTTGAATAAGGTGGGTAAAACTGAAGAATGTTAAATTTTAAACATTTCTTTAAAATTCCAAGATTTGGGTCTCTTTTTAATTTAGATAGAACACCTTTTTAAAATTTATTATCCAAAAAATTACAGTTTCCCTTTTAAAAATTTTTCCCCAAATTCCAACCTGAAACAAAAAGTCCCCAAAATTAATGTTTTCCCCCACGGGGGGCACGGTTTGGAAAATGTAAGAAAAATTTGGAAAAAAAAAAGGAAAAAAATAAAGTAAACAAAAGGGCCAAGAACATGGGGCCCCAGTCCCCCACCTGATAAAGATTGCTGTGGTTTTTTGGGATTAAGACAAAAAATGTGGGAAATTTTAAAATTTTTTTTTCAACTATTTAAATACCTACATTTTTATTTTTAAAACCCGAATTTGCACTCAAAAAGGGATTTTTTTTCCCAAAATCATTCTTATCAAAATGTAAGGGCGGTACAAAAAAAGTAGGCCCCAGAGGTTCACAAAAATTTTTTTAACTTGCCTTGGCTCCCACTTTTTTTACCCCAAGTGGGGCCCCGTTTTGGGAATTTATCCAAATTGATGTAAACAAACATTCTGACAAGTTTAATTAAGGTAAGGCTGAAACTGTGGCCTCTTGAGTGTTCACAAGATTTCCAGATTTTACCTCATGAAGATTGGGAAAAAATGTGGCTTCAAACATATTTTACAAGGTTTTATTTTAAACTTTGACTTGGGACCTAGTTTTTGACCCCACCATGCCATTTTTTGAACTCATCCAAGATAGTAGAAAAATTCCTGACCCAAAAAAAAATGACTCGGCAAAAAAGTGGCCCTCTAGAGTGGTTTACAAAGGGTTTTTCAAAGATTTTTACCGGGGACCTAGTTTTTGACCCCCAAAAAACCCAATTTTGAAACTCATCGGATATCATGTGGGCAAACCCGACCCAAGTTTTCCCTGAAAAATTTGGCCAAAAAATGTGGCCTCAGATTTTTTTCACAAGCAAATTTTTGACAACAGACACACAAAAGGCAACAAAAAATGGGCCAAAAAGTGGCCCCAGGTTTAGCAAAAAAAAAAAAAATTTGGAAAAGAAAAGAATTTGGGGAAAAAAAAAAAAAAAAAAATTTTTAAATAAAAAAAAATTTAAAAAGAAAAAAGAAAATTTTTAAAAAGAAAAAAAATTTGGGGAAAAAAAAAAAGTAAATTTTGGGAAATGAAAGAATTTTTGAAAAAAGAAAATGAAAAAGGGGAAAAAAGTAAAAAAGAAAAAGGAAAAGAAATAAAAAAAAAAAAAAGAAAAATAGGGGAATTTTTTAAAAAAAAAAAAAGAAAAAAAAAAAAAAAAAGGAATTTGAACATGAAAGAATTTGGGGGGGAAAAACCGGGGGCCCTGAAGGCACTATATTACTCACCGAGAACCACTGTTCTTTAAAATACAATATTAGTAGCCAAGAAAATCCCGTCCAAAACAAATTAAAAAACTGGGAGATGTTTTGGAGGGAAAAGTCTTTTTAAAGTTTTCACTAAAAAGGAAATTTAAAACCCCCCTCCTGGCAGCCCCTGGGCCCTTTTTAACCCGATCAAAATAATTTTTTGCAATTTATGGTAGAAGGTTACCAAAGGGAAAAACTGTACCAAAAAAATTCTTAAATCAAGTAAGTAGTTTTTTAAGGAAATGTTTCTTAAAATTTTTTTTTTTTTTTCTTTTTTATTGCCATTTGGGGACCAGAGTTTTTACAAGGATCAAATTTTTTTTTAGCAACTTTTGTGAAGGTTCACCCAAGGGGGAAATTTCCCGCCAATTTTTAAAAAAAATTTGTCTAACCCTTTTTAGAAAATGTTTAATTTTCAGGGTTTTTAAATTTTTTACATATGAGGGAAATTAGCCCCCCCCCGCCCAGGCTTTAAATTTTTTTTCGGGCTGAAATAATTTAAGCAATCCCGGGAAATATTTTCCCAAGGAAAAAATCTTTTCCCAAAAAATCTTTAAAACCCCGGCCCTATTTTTTTAAGAAGATGATTTTTTTAAAATTTTTTTATATTTTTTTCTTTCTGTTGCCATGGCAACCAGAGTTCTGCATAGATTAAGTTTAATCAAATTCTGTCCAGCAGTTCCAGAAAATGAAAGAATTTAAAAAAAAAAATGAAAAAAAAAAATGGAAAATGAAAGAAAAGTTTATCATATAGTTCTTATAGATCGTCCCCTACAGTTCAGCCTGAGAACAAACTGTCCTCAGTTGACGTGTGTCGCCACGAGGAGGCACTGTATAGGGCTTGACCATGGAGAGGCTATATATTGGCAGGGGAGACTAATGCTCCCTTTTCACCAGAAACTGGCTAGCCAGAGGTGGAGGCTGAAGCGCAACACACCAGACGCATCACATGGCCCATTTTGACACACACACAATAGCTCAGAAACTAGGGGACGTTATCAATTAAAATTGATATCTGTGAACCCTAAACACAGAGAACTCTTGAACTTTTATTTCTGAGTATTGTGTGCCACTTTTTGAGACATTGACAGGTCTATGATTGAGCTGAAGAGGAAACATGTATCATGATTAGGAAACACACACAAAAAGAAAACGCAAAAGAAAAAAAAGAATTTTGAAAAAAAGGAAAAAAAAAAAAAGAATAACCAAAAAAGAAAGAATTTTGAAAAAAAAGAAGAAAAAAATGAAAATCGACCAAAAAGAGAATTTTGAAAATTAAAGAATTTGAAAAACAAAGAAAAAAATGAAAACCGACCAAAAAGAGAATTAAAAAAATTAAGAAATTTTTGGAAGAAAAAAAAGAATTTTGAAAAAAATGAAAACCGACCAAAAAAAGTATAAATAAAAAGAATTTTGAAAATGAAAGAATTTGGAAAAAAAAGAATGTTGAAAAAAAGAATTTGGAAAAAAAAAAGGATTTTGGAAAAAAAAAAAAGAATTTGGAAAAAAATGAAAACTGACCAAAAAAAGTATAAATAAAAAGAATTTTGAAAATGAAAGAATTTGGAAAAAAAAGAATGTTGAAAAAAAAGAATTTGGAAAAATAAAAGAATTTTGGAAAAATAAAAGAATTTTGGAAAAATACGCACAAAATGAAAACCGCAAAACAAAAAAAAAAGAATTTTGAAAAAAAAAGAATTTTTAAAAAGAAAACAGATTTTAGAAAATAAAAGAATTTTGAAAAAAAAAGAAAATGAAAGAATTTTGAGAAAAAAAAAAGTAAATTGGAAAAATGAAAGAATTTGAAAACAAAAAAAAAAGTAAAAATCTTTTTTTGGAAAATTATAGGAATTTGAAAATACAGTAAAAAATATGAATTTGAAAAAAAAAAGAAGGAAAATGAAAGAATTTGGAAAAAAAAAATTTTGCCCAACCTCACAAATAGTAAGTAGAAGACCCTAAACTTATGAGAATATAATTACATTCGAACAAATTTTGCCCAACTTCATAAGTAGTAAGAAATAGGGGGTGATTTGGACTATTTCAGTAACTACGTATGAAGACCCTAAACTTATGGAATATGATTACACTCAAACAAATTTTGCCCCACCTCATATGTTGCAAGAAACAGGGAGTGACATTCACTATTTCAGTAACTACATAGGAAGACCCCAAACAAATGAGTAACTTGAACAAATTTTGCCCCACCTCATATGTTGCAAGAAACAGGGAGTGACATTCACTATTTCAGTAACTACATAGGAAGACCCCAAACAAATGAGAAATTAATTACACTTGAACAAATTTTGCCCAACCTCAAAAATAGTAAAAAGACCCTAAATTTATGAGAATATAATTACACTCGAACAAATTTTGCCCAGCTTCATAAATAGTAAGAAATAGGGGGTGATTTGGACTATTTCAGCAACTACGTATGAAGACCCCAAACTTTTGAATATAATTACACTCAAACAAATTTTGCCCCACCTCATATGTTGCAAGAAACAGGGAGTGACATTCACTATTTCAGTAACTACATAGGAAGACCCCAAACTATTATTACACTTGAACAAATTTTGCCCAACCTCATATGTTGCAAGAAACCGGAAGTAACATTCACTATTTCAGTAACAAAAAAGACCCAAACTTATGAGAATATAATTACACTCAAACAAATTTTGCCCAACTTCATAAGTAGTAAGAAATAGGGGTGATATGGACTATATCAGCAACTACGTATGAAGACCCCAAACTTACGAGAAAATAATTACACTTGAACAAATTTTGCCCAACTTCAAAAATAGTATATAGAAGACCCTTAACTTATGAGAATATAATTACACTTGAACAAATTTTGCCAAAATTCATAAGTAGTAAGAAATAGGGGATGAGCTTGACTATTTCAGCAACTACATATGAAGACCCAAAACTTATGAGAATATGTTTTAACTTGAACAAATTTTGCCTAACCTCAAAAATAGTAGGAAATAGTGGATCAGCTGGACTATTTCAGCAACTACGTATGAGGACCCCAAACTTATGGAATATGATTACACTTGAACAAATTTTGCCCCACCTCATATGTTGCAAGAAATAGGGAGTGACTTTCACTATTTCAGGAACTATATAGGAAGACCCCAAACAAATGAGAAAACAAAAAAAAAATAAGCCTGCAATAATATTTTTTTATTTTGTTTTTAAATCAACTTCCTCTACTCATAAAAAAACTGAAATGATTCTTATATTTTATGGGTTTACCAACGATTTAGGGTCAGAAAGGCCCGAAACCAGAAAGGCCGAAAAAGCCCAAGACTGGAAAGGCCTGGTCCAGAAAGGCCCGGACCATAAAGGCCTTATAATTATTGGCGTGAATATTTATTTATTACTTATCATTAATAGAAAATGTCAAAAAACTAAAGTATTATCAAAATTGTAATAGTTACAAATGGAAACACCCCTCCTGCTTTCTCACTCGGGGCTTGGGACCCGACGACGGCACAGTTAATGTTTTGAATTTGGAAAAAATGAACGAAGGAATTTGTAAAGAAAACATTTTGATTATGGTATAAAATGTTATATTAATAAACAAGAGGCCCATGATGGCCCTAAATCGCTCACCTGAGATAAATAGGTTGACCCAAGGAACATCTGTACCAATTTATTTTAAAATATGGCCACTAGTTTTGAAGAAGATGATTTTTAAAGTTTTCATATTTTTTTCTTTTTGTTGCCATGGCAACCAGAGTTCTACATGGATCAAGTTTATTTTAGCAACTTTTGTGAAGGTTGACCCAAGGATCATCCCTGCCAAGTTTAATCAAATTCTGTCCAGTGGTTTCAGAGATGTTGTTTAAAGGTTTCTCTATAAACATATAAGGCAAATAAGCCCCGCCCCTGGCGGCCATGTTTTTTTACGGATCGGAATAATTTAGCAACTTTGGTAGAGGTTGACCCAAGGAACATCTGTACCAATTTATTTTAAAATCTGGCCATTAGTTTTGAAAAAGATGATATTTAAATTTTCCATATTTTTTTTTTCTTTTTGTTGCCATGGCAACCTGCAGAGTTCTACATGGATCAAGTTTATTTAGCAACATTTGTGAAGGTTGACCCAAGGATCATCCCTGCCAAGTTTAATCAAATTCTGTCCAGTGGTTTCAGAGGAGATGTTGTTTAAAGGTTTCTCTATATACATATAAGGCAAATAAGCCCCGCCCCTGGCAGCCATGTTTTTTTACGGATCGGAATAATTTTAGCAACTTTGGTAGAGGTTGACCCAAGGAACATCTGTACCAATTTATTTTAAAATCTGGCCAGTAGTTTTGAAGGAGATGATTTTTAAAGTTTTCAAATTATTTTTCTTTTTGTAGCCATGGCAACCAGAGTTCTTCATGGATCAACTTTAATTTAGCAACTTTTGTAGAGCCTCACCCAAGGAACATTCCTGCCAAGTTTCAATAAATTCTGTCCAGCGGTTTCAGAGGAGATGTCGCTTAAGCAAATTGTTGACGACGGACGACGCACTACGACGGACAAAGAGCGATCACAAAAGCTCACCTTGAGCACTTTGTGCTCAGGTGAGCTAAAAAAAAGACATGAAAATGATGGAAACATATACTACTCAAAATTTGCTAAGCACCACTTTATTTTTCTCATAGAGTCACCTGAAAACACATGCTTAATGTAATGCTATGTACCTGAAAGGAAAGCGTTAGCTGACCATCATTTTTACGCATAGTTTTTGTCAAAATGATAGAAAAGAGACTCAAAAATGATTTAGCCAATCCTGTCATTAGTTGACAAATTCACAAAAGTGTGCTTTTTGCAAGAAATGGCATTTTATAAATGGAAGTTAAATCTTGTGATCAATACAGAAACAAGAAAGTCAGTAGAACTGACAGATGCTCCCCGAAGAACGTCATTGTTACAAATAAGGCCTTGGTCAATGGGTCAATGGTCAACTCTAATTTGGAGACTTAGTAACAGTTTACTATTTAATATGATAATACGTGTTACTCATCAGATCTTTCATTGATTTTTTTTAAGTTTTTATACTACTAAAAATTAAGTCATACATTTCAATATGTGCTCATATCAAAGAGGTGAACCAACACTCAATATGACTGGATATTTGAAATAGTGTATAATGGCCTAAACAACAATTAGCTGACATGATTATGATTGACATTACTAGCATATTGAATTTTGTGGGGTTTTGTTTAAATGATATCTCCTGTTAAATTAGGAAAATGACATGAATATCAGTCAACAACATGGTAGTAGGGGCCATAACTCTCTTAAAAATTGAGGAACCAGGTCACGTCGACGATATGCGTATCTACTCTTGGTAATAAAGTTTCATTGAATTCAAGCCATTAGTTCCTGAGAAATAGCCCGGACAAGAATCATGCAACATGTACTATAGGCCAAAAAGTCAAGGGGCTTTAACTCTTTGAAAAATTTAGGAATCGGGTCATGCTGACGATATGCGCATCTCCTCTTGGTAATAAAGCTTCCCATAAAGTTTTGTTGAATTCAAGCAATTAGTTCCTGAGAAATAGCCCGGACAAGAATCATGCAATATGTACTATAGGCCAAAAAGTCAAGGGGCCTTAACTCTTTGAAAAAATTAGGAATCAGGTCATGCTGACGATATGCACATCTCCTCTTGGTAATAAAGCTTCCCATAAAGTTTCGTTGAATTCAAGCCATTAGTTCCTGAGAAATAGCCCGGACAAGAATCATGCAATATGTACTATAGGCCGAAAAGTCAATGGGCCATAACTCTGTGAAAAATTGAGGAACCAGGTCACGCCGACGATATGCGCATCTCCTCTTGGTGATAAAGCTTCCCATAAAGTTTCGTTGAATTCAAGCCATTAATTCCTGAGAAATAGCCCGAACAAGAATCATGCAATATGAACTATAGGCCAAAAAGTCAAGGGGCCTTAACTCTGTGAAAAATTTAGGAATCGGGTCATGCTGACGATATGCGCATCTCCTCTTGGTAATAAAGCTTCCCATAAAGTTTCGTTGAATTCAAGCCATTATTCCTGAGAAATAGCCCGACAAGAATCATGCAATATGACTATAGGCCGAAAAGTCAATGGGCCATAACTCTGTGAAAAATTTAGGAATCGGGTCATGCTGACAATATGCGCATCTCCTCTTGGTAATAAAGCTTCCCATAAAGTTTCGTTGAATTCAAGCCGTTAGTTCCTGAGAAATAGTCCGGACAAGGAAAGTGTGACGGACGGACGAACGGACGGACGGACGGACGAAGCGGCGACTATATGCGTCACCTTCGGTGAGCATAAAAATGACCATGAACAGGTCAACATCGTTACAAATATCCTAAAAAGTATTCCATTTAGAAAACAGGAATATATGAAGATCAAAGTTCTGAATTTAGCCGACTTTAAATTTTAAGGTGTTTTCTCAAAATTTCGCACTTTCTAATTATGATTAATTCCCAGTATTGAGGATCCGAAAGGCTTATTTCTTGTAACTGGTAGTAAATTAGGTACATAAACAATACTTCTGCATAAAAGCAAGATTTGTTTTAATGTAAACTTTAATGTACATGCCTTTAAAGTCGCTTGTCTTAGCAGGTAAATCTACGGGAAAATAGTAAGTGATGCTTAGCAAACTTTGAGTAGTATATTAATATTACTGATAAAAATGATTTTTTATTGAAATTTAAAAAAAATATTCATATGACAAATGAGAAAGTTATATATATTAAATGTTGTAACTTTCAAAAATTTAAATATCATATATATAATTTTCTTTATTTTTTACCTGTTGCGTATTTTATCACTTAATTTTTAATAATACAAATATATAATTCAATTGAGAATTGATAACTTTTTTATTTTATCATTAGCTTTCAACGATGGGGATCATGGGGTCGAAATCCCTGTCTGTAATGTCGAATGACAGGTCCATTTCCTCCTCGGTGTCAATGTTGATTGCTGTAGAATCGGCTATTGGGTCCCCAATCATCCACAGTCATCTCCTGAAATTAGTTATTTTTTATACATACAACTAATATATAAATATGACTGATGACTCAGTCTCCGATTGCGCTGGGACACTCAACTACAAGTTGTGGGGGTTCATCGTAGACTAGGGTCATTTCCTCTGATGCCTCGGACTCCGGTTGCGGTGGGCCATCACAGTCTCTGGTTATCTGTTAAAATGATTTCATTAACATGTTACATACTTTTATGTTATCCAAATATCTATATTCATATCATGTGTGATTATGCATTAGAAAATACCTTGAAATTCAAATGAAGTATATTTTTTCTATGAAACTATTAACTCAGGTTCATGATAATATGTAAATGAAAATGTTTATTACCTCCTCACGAAGATCTTCATACGTCTCTGCCTGAAGACAAGGGCAACGCACATATGACAACACACCGTCCTTCACTGCTTGTCAGTAAGTCTCCAGTGACACACCGGTTTAGGATAAATTCATTCACATTCATCTTAAAAATGATGAAATATAATTAAGTTAAGGAGGATGGCTAATGAAGAGAAGCGAAGTTTTTACAAAACATTTATTAAAGAGTAATATAATTATGTGAATTATAAATTTTGTACGAGGTAATCTGTCAAGGTATATACCAGAATTTATGTGTAGTTGTTTACATGAAATCCTTATCTTATTTATCATTTGTTTAGATTTCCACAAACTATATCAGACAAGTATTGTTCGTAAGAAAAAGATGTTTTTATATGAATGTAGATAATGCTCCAAACTCTATTGTATTAAACAGTATTTTAGATGTAAATGTTCAATGTCCTTAGATTTTAAAAAGCCCATCAAAACCGTTGTGATTAAAATTAAAACGAAATGTTTGTGAAACATATATGCCCCCCTCATATGTCATAATATGTATATAGCTATATTACATGCAAGGAGTTTGCCTTCATAATGTTGGCTTGTCACAAAAAAATCTCAAACTTCAAAAATTTGAGTGAAAATATAATGTGCTAAAATGTGGAACTAAACATTTACTGAAATAAATGGGCTGGAGAAATATTTACACAAGTCCACAAAGGTTTAAGTGAAAGAACATAGAGGTCTTCTTTATTAATTACTATTAAATATATGTTAAAACCAGACACAATGAGATTTTGAGTTATTAGTCAGACAGTGCTTAAATCGTACAAAATATTTATAAGAATCCAACTTATTAATTTGAAAACAGGGTTTTCTACATTTATAAGCAACAACTATAAGAGGTTAGGACCTTAAGAGTAAAAATAAAATAGAAGTTATCACTTGGGCAAGACATTTATATAATGAAAATATATCAACATGTGACATTGTGAACTTGACCTTTGGATGTTGACACCCAAATCAATAGAGGTCATCTACTCATTATAAGGAACAACCACATATAGTCTGAAATAGGACTAAAATTTTATTTGGACAAGGCCAAAAAAACCTTGTACCTTCCTTTGAGGTAATGACACCAAAATCAATAGGGGTCATCTACTAATCATGAGCAACAACCACATGAAGTTTGAGACTTAAAGGTCAAATAGAATTTAAGTTATCACTCGGACAAGGTCTGGTCTACCGACAGACCGACGGACCGACCGACATGAGCAAAGCAATATACCCCCTCTTCTTCTAGGGGGGCATAAAAATAAAACAAGAGCTGTCCATAAGACAGCGCGCTCGACTTTTCTCAGTTGCTAAGACACAGTTTTATGGATTTTAATAGTATGGTACATATCAATGATAATATGTTCTAGTTATAGTAGAAATTATTCTATCACCTCCAATAAACAAATATGAACTTTTTAATTGGTGAAATTAGCATGCAGAATCAATTTGAGAATGTGGTGTGCTGATCCGCCAACTCCAGTGCTAAAATCTGAAATTGTAATTGGTGAAATTAGCATGCAGAATCAATATAAGAATGTGGTCTGCTGATTCACCAACTGCAGTGGTAATATCTGAAATTTGTAATTGGTGAAATTAGTATGCAGAATCAATTTGAGAATGTGGTCGATCATCCACCAACTAAAAAATATCTAAGTATAAAAGGGTAAAATTGAAAATACACTGCATATAGGATTATGGGCCCTGCCAGTAAAGTTGAGGTAGTGTGGGTAAACAATAAATAAGTATTCCAAGTTATGGTGGAATACCTGTGATAGTATTGAAAATATACAACTTTGTAAAAAAATTAACCATGATTTCGGCTGTTTTCTAAGTATGAAAGGGGCATAATTCAAGAAGTAGTACAGCCAGGGTTATGGGCCTTGCTAGTAAGGCAGAGGTAGTGATGGTGAATAAGTACTTGAAGTTTCAGTCAAATACATGTGATAGAACAACTATGTAAAAAAATTACCATGATTTTGGCTGTTTTCTAAGTATGAAAGTGGCATAACTCCAAAAATAGGGTAGCCAGGGTTGTGGGCCTTAGAAGTAAGGTAGAAGTGATGATGGTGAATAAGTATTTTAAGTTTGGGTGGAATATCTTTGATAGTATTTAAGTTATTGATTACCATGATTTTGGCTGTTTTCTAAGTATGAAAGTGGCATAACTTAAGAAGTAGTACAGCAAGAGTTATGGGCCTTGTTAGTAAGGTAGAGGTAATGATGGTAAATATGTACTTGAAGTTTCAGTTGAATACCTTAGATAGTATTGAAGATATTGAAGTTTGTAAAAACTTCAACCTTGAT